>QVNV01022774.1:0-20307 GCA_014825455.1 Pseudomyrmex pallidus | reverse complement strand
TGCATCAGTAAAACATTGTGTTTTCTGCAAAACATACTAACACTACTTCTTGCCTCCTCTTTAATATCCATATATGTTGTTTCTGTATAACATTTTACTGCTTTACGATTTGTGTGAAGAATAGCGAGTTTGCAGATAACAATACAGATAAAAAATGTTTATCAATAACATAATAAAAACTACAAACTTTAAAAATTTATCTTGGTGCAATGTTTTTTAAGAATATTACGTGTAACTATTCAATGTTTATTTTATAACATTTGAACAATATATAATTCTTCTTATTTATACGAAAACTACTCGAGGGAGAGAAAAGCTTTTGAATCTGCTAAACAAAAATATAATAGTAACTGCATTTTTTTTTTTTTTATATTAAAAGAATTAAAAATTTGAAATTGCGTGAAATCTATTCATACGAAGATTTATGAACATCTAATATAAACATGGAGATATACGTGTCGAAAAACAATCTATTCATACAACTCGATAACCGATCGTAAATCAGTATCGCTTTCCATCGAGTTCAATGCGGATTCGCGTATTTAATTCGGCCATATTTTCCGACGACGTTTAAAGGGGTTAAATCATCCGGGGATTTAGCGCAAGTACGCGGAAGATATTCCGCTCTCGCGTCGAAGCACTGACCGCGGCCTTTAATTCCGCACGAGTCTGATCGATCGCGCTCTTTCTCGGTTCGCGAAACCCGACGGCGGGATTAATGGGCCTCCTCGCGAATACCGGCGTATTTCGCCACATTCCTCTGTCTCCGTGATCCCTCGGGAATCCCGGGCGGATAATATTCCGAGAGCCCGGGGATAAGGAAAAAGGAAGGGTCGCGCGCGGGAAGAAGTTGGTACGCGCGCGTACCTCCCGAGAGTTCGTCTCGACGACGCGACGAAGAAGCTCGCAATAATTTCAGCATCGATCATTCGCGGATCGGCCCGGTCGTTCGGCGCAAAAGCATTACAGGCGAAACGTCCACGCGCAGTGTCGCAAAAAGCGTCACCGGCGAGCTGCGCGGCGGCAGCGCACCGAGAACACGAAATACTTTATTCATTCCGGGGGTTTAGCCCGGAGGAGTAGAGGAAAGAGCGGGAGAAAGCGTGTGTGCGCTCGTGTGCAGTCATGTTTTAACGATAGAGTGTATAGAGATGCCAATAAATATGTCTCCGACGTCGGGCATGCAATATGTATGCCAGCGTCTGCCAATCCGCGGATAAGTCCTTGCGAAACCCAATTCACCTCGTCGCGACTTGTCCGCTTCTTCTTTGCTGTCTTCTTCTTCGTTGTCTTCTTCTCGTTCCCGGGGCCCGACGTCGGGCGACGTCGCAAAAAACGGGTCCCGACTTACGCACGAGCGGACGTATTGAGACGAAATGTACCACCGAGACGTTGATAATCGATACCAGAGTTCTTGAGCCGAATCCTCGTCGGAGTCGGATGTTTACACGGGATTCTGCGTTATCTTATGTCGTTGACGCATGTTTCGCGGTACTACTTTAATGACATATGCAACCACCGACGAAGCACTACAAGATTTTGTAATACACATGTTCGAAGCACGTTAAACGGTCGATATTGCGAATTATGAGTTCGATCGCTTTTTAAATAAACTTATACAAAATTTTTAGAATGTAATTATCAGAAATTAGAAGAGTCTATGCATTTGTAAATAGAAATAATCTAATCCGAAATTAGAAGGAAAGATATTTATATATCATACCGGCAAGACGGATTGATCGAAGGTAATTGAGGGTAAAATTAGCGGCTCGAAAGGAGATTTCAAAGGATAGACACGCGATAGGCGGAAGAAGAGCTAGGGTTGCAAGGACAAAGCAACATTTAAATGGACCGTGAGAGAGAGAGAATCGTATGCCGACGAGTCCCTTTTTGCCGCGGGCGAAGGAGGCCGGGGCGCATCGGGTGGTCGCCGATCGCGACGGATAGACGTCCGATCGGACAGCAAAACATTCGCCGATCGAGCGTATTAACGATCTCATCAATAAAGCTTTCCCCCGAGTCCTGAGACTCGGCGCGCGAGTTGAGTCTTCGGGTATCGTGCAAGAAAAATCGCCAATTTGTTGAATGCACTGGCCATAATTTTATGAAAAAAAACCGGCGCATCTGCATTTCGTATGCGTCAATCTCGGATTCGAAGAATCGTATGTGTAAACGTCATGTACTTACGAATCGAGACATTTTTTCAGTTTTATCAATACGCATTTCGATTGAAAAGATTTTGAAAACTTTGTGAATTTTTCTAAAAACGCGCTGATGTTTCCTGGCGAGATTTTTTATTTGATATTACGTTTAAGTAATATTATAAGATGGTTTTCCTAAAATTATTTGAAATCTCATGATACATGCACACTTGTAACCATCGAGTCGGATCGATAGGGACAAAATTGGCTCCGACGTGCGAGCGGTATATTGAGAAAACTATCATGTTTAGAGAAAGAGAGAGGGAGGAGGGTCTTCACACATTCACGCTTTCGAACTGGTTAATTGACGCTAGGCAGATGCATACTTGCTTTTACCGTCCCGGTAACCATATCAATTCTACGCGCTCGGCTACGCAAACAAACCACCGTATTTTCGGATGTTGACTCAGAGAGTGGAAATGTACACCGAGAAAATATTTACCCTGATTCCGTACATCTACACGTGGTGGATGCCGTCGAAAAAACCGCGTTTCTTCAGGATGACGCTATCGCGTTTAAGATCTGATTAATAATTAAGGAAGCAATCCCCAGCGCAATCATTATAATTAACGTTTCTAAAACAAGGCATTGTTTCTAGACCGGTTAGAGTAATTACTATGTTAGAGTAATTGTTGAATCACTCTCCCGTTCATTTGCAATCTCAAACAATCTTCCATCGTATCGTTAATTTACAAATATACAGAAACACGTAACTCATTATAATCAAAACAATTACATCTGATCATTTCCGCTTGTCTTATTTAATGAAACACCGAACCACTAGTCCGCGGTGCGTACTTAACGCATATGTCGGCATGAGAGTACCTCGATTAAACGCGCCCTAGATTTATTTGCCGCACAGAGGCTACCTTGCGTTTTTTTTATTTCTATTCTCCCAGCTTGAGCTCGCGCACGATTTAAGTGCAGATTTCCGGCGAGTCGTGCGAGATAACGTCATGCGAGAAGTTCCGCTTCGCGATCGTCGAACATAAAGGAAACATAAAGAGGGGCTTTTTCTTCCCGCTCGTATATCAAATGTGGTCTCGTGGTAATAATATCTAGTCTTTTCCGATCGCGCACGACAATCCTAAACCGGGACGTGACACTGTCGAAAAGTGAAAAGCGAGTTTTTTTTATATGTAATATTATTTTAAAATAAATATATAATATTCTCTATCATGTTCGTTACATTTGCGGTATATGCGCAAGTAAATAAACGTTGTATATATATTCGTACAAAAACGGGCACGTGCACGTGGCGTAAAGTATTCACGATGGGTGCTTGCACTCGTGTAGTGGTGCAACGCGTGGCATGGGCATTTATTTTCGCGCGGGGCGTCGAAAATCCGTGGACTATGAGTTACTCTCTGTGGCTTCCGTTAAGGATAGGGGAGAGGAGACACGTTTTTATTCATGGGTGAATTCGCGCCCCGATGCAGTCAAACGCGAAACGAGGAACGCACGACGGAGAGAGAGAGAGAGAGAACAATTCTTGATTATTCGTTATTTATGATAATCGTACACTCGCGATTTCTATGAAAATTTTCTGAGAAGAGACGTGTGTGCGACAGAGAGAAATTGTATTACATAATTTATTATCAGCTTGTGTCGTGTGACGTTTGTTTTTTTTTTTCGCTTTCTTTCTCATACGTGCGATACGACTTCATTAGTACGCTGTTCACAAGTTTGAAAAACAAATTCCTCGCGAAATCGCGTTGAAATCTCGGTCGTAATTTTCGTCCGAGACATTACGCTTAATGTTACAGGAAAGTATTTAAGAAAGATTCGATTAAGTTATCATTTTACGATAATATCGCGTCTCGTAGAAGAATTGGGGAATTTACGCTCGGTGAAAGTATCAATTAAGCTTGTATACTACCGGAATATTTTGGCGGGATGAGGGAACAGGTAAGTTACAGACGCTCGTTACCGCTAAACTATTCTTAAACTAAACGGTTTATCGCCCAACCCTTAACGGTGAGAACTGTGCAATTACCGAGCCGCTTTTACCGGCCAGATTCGTGCGACACACACACACACACACACGCACATGCGTTATATAAAATATGGTAAATCGTAAACTCCCGCCGTTTATATTATGCGCCGAAGCAAGAATCTCCTACGCGCGCACAAAGACAATCTACTATCAAATTAATTCGTGGCCGAAGCGCATTTCGCCCGAGAAAGCTATAACTTTTATTGCCTCGAGAAGCGACGATCTTTGCGACGTTCTAAAAATCCGTCGTCTGATTCAACGTGACATGTTGCCGAATGAAAAGTGTTAAAAAAATTGAAGCAAAGTCAAGCGCGTATTATTACGCAATAATTATTCGTGTTCGTTTCGAACAATTGTTTTCTCGCGGAACGAGTAAACTTTCGACAAAAAATGATAATCTCTTGAGTATTATGATGTAAATTTATACAGAATCCAAAAATCGACAAAATGATGGACAACACGAGTTATATTTCTTCACGAGCGATAGCGGACGAACTCATGCGCGAAGTTGCGCGGAACGATCGGCCCACCGTATGATCATCGCGTATATATGGGGCGGAGAAACGAGGGATGAACGTGTCAGAAGCAGCCCCTGGGGTCTAATTATGAGTTTGTACAGAGGGTCGGTTTAGTCGACTCCTCCGCGTGAGGAAAGGACCCCATTGACTCATTGACCGAAATATCTTCATTGAATTGTGTCTCGAATGAATTAATTGTACGTATATTATGTGCGCGAACCGTAATAACGAGCGAGTGTAACAAGAATCGAAACAATTGTCGTCTGAAGCGACTAAATCGAGAGAGCTTTATTTTGTGTGTATACGGGCGTACGCTTACGAGAGTTGAGTGTAATATCGACGCGGTGATGGAAAAAAGAGATTTCAAAGGGAACAGTCGGTATCCGAAAGATTTAAACGATATCAAACAGCCGCCCGACGTCGGAGAGTCAAGATTGAGCGATCGGCGTGCCCGGATCGCACAACCATAAATAATCCCCACAGAAATCGTGGTGTCATTAAGATCTCGTCGTGTCCCGATGCTCTCTCGCACCGGTGTAAGGTGCGTGTCCCGAAGAAGCGGAAAGAGTGGCGGCGGCGTGGAGAGGGATGAATCCCGCGCGCCGGCTGTGAGACGATGGGTGGAGGTGGGGTCACGAGTCGACGGAAAGTTCGCCCCGGCAATATTTCGCGGCGTGGTCGGACAAAAGGGGACACAATGCCGAGGGCAGGATCGATTCTCCTCGCTCGAGAGAAGAGAGGATAGCGGACCGAGAGAGGACCGAGGGCCGAGGTTGCGTTGCACGAGAAACGCCGAGGAAGGAGAGTGGGCCACATTGTTGCCGAAACGATGCTCACCGTCGGGCTTGGGGAAACAACCGAGCCACCGGACTCCCGAGAGGCGTAATTAATCACTTTTTGTTGCGCAAGGCGGCGGAGAGAGAGAAAGTGAAAGAGAGAGAGAGAGAAAGAGGAGATTCCCGCATTGGGAAGCTCTCGAAGATCGGCACCCACGAGTCGATGGCCTTGCGCCGGGACTCCCGAATCGATTTTAAAATCACTTGCTAATTAAGGAGGTCAAAAGACATCACTAAAACTACAAGTCTTGATATAACATTTCGAAGCAACGAATGAGAAAAATTAACTACTACATATTGATAATTTTGTTTCAAAAGTAATATAACAAATACGTAATTATTTAAACAACTTTTGAATCATTTAAACAATTTTTTCCTGCTGTATAAATTTACATGAGATTGAATTTGGAAATTACTTTTTATTGCAGCGTCTTTAATACTTGAATTTGCGGTAAATAATTTTTAATTGTAACAATTTGTAAAATTGACGCGGTCAACGTCTCTCACAAGCGTCATCGCGCAAAAAGGATTTCTGTCTCGACGTTTACGAATCGCTGCGTCGCGGATGATCATCGCGAAATATCGTATTCGCTCATCGTCGCCATCCCCTTCTGTCTCACGTTCCCACGACGAAGATCAGCGACCGACGCAGTTCCTCTCTCTTCTGTGAGAGAAGGCCCCCGAGAAGCTTTTCGGCTATGATCCGGTAATTACCAACGGAGCTAGAGGTCGTTGGGGCTGTTAACGTTCGGCGGCTAATGGTATGCACGCCGGCAATAAAAAGCCTTGGAACAACGGACAGAAATCAAGGGAAAAGAAAATAGACGGATGAGGAGAACAGGGGGTTGAGGAGGGAGGAAGAAAGAGAGAGAGAAGCCGGACGCGTGCGATGAAGAGAGGCCGTATATGTGCCCGCTTGCACACATACGGCGGCTGCAACGGACGAAACAGGGCCCCGAAACGACTTTACGGGAATTACACCCGCGAAATCGGGGAGATATGGAGCCGCGAAATGCGATGTGGCCATCCGTCACTCTCGCGGCCTGCGATGTCCGCGCTTGCCCGCCCGACCGACCGACCGACCGGCTGCCTGGCCGATTCGCCCGAATCCTCTCGTTGTCTCTCTTCTCCTCTCGCAGGTGGGTTCTCTCGCGAGACAGAAGAGCCGCAGCCAAATAACACCGTCCCACGGATGCGTTGTCATCCAATAGTAGACCCGCCGACGCTTACTTTCGTGCATAGATTAACGTTTCCGCACATTTGATATATTGTTTCTTTGTTTTAATTGTAAAAATAAAACATATACATGTATGAACGCGTTAAAATCGTCACAAATCTACGTGATCTACGTTTTATATATTAGTTGCAATCAAAAGTGTAAAGTTGAAAGAGCGCTAACAAATAAAAGAAGAGCGAACGATAATCGAATCTAACATAGTTGCGATCGGATAAAGTGATCGAGATAAAGTCGTTGCGTATAAATGTGTACGTACGGAAGATATTGCTCGTATTTGCTAAAGGTTTGATTTATGGAGCGATGACGCTTTAAATGAATGTCCCAAGCGAACGGATCGCAACGAGATCTGACCGCACACGACGCACGTTCTCGACCGATATCGCTCGCAATATCTCTCTTTTACGCAGTGTGTCGAAATTAATGTTATTCGCGATGTCACGCGGAATTAATTCAGCGGCATTAACGTTGCGAGTGTTGAAATTGAATTACGGAAAACACCGGTCGTAATTCCACACCGAGAAAAAATCGCACGTAAGAGAAAAAACACACGAGAAAACAATTCCCTTGGCCCGCTGTAAATTTTATTTTAAAAAAACAAAATTTTGTTTTTAATTCCACAACACGTTCGCTGTTTTTTAACTTTCACATGCGAGAGAATGCTCTCGTACCGCAGTGGAAAACGAATACATCTCCGGAATGTTATTTCACACGCAGGACGTGGTGTGCTGCTTCACAAAAACTCATTAAGATAACCCCCACCGAGCTCTCCTAGACAAAACTGACAATCCTGATGATCCTGATCCTTGCAGACAGGTTGGAGCCTTCCTCACAGATTCCTGGAAGAGATTCCAAACGCATCCTCCCGTATCCAACCTGGACAGGTGCGCAGTTTCTGCCCTACGGCAAAAGCAGGCTATAGCTGCGGGTGTCAAGAACGTATCTTCTTGAATTATTGCATTTCTCGAGTTCCAAGCGGTAGTTGCCTAATGATTCTCTTTTTTTTCTTTCCCGAGAGATCATCACCGTTTGATCTCTTGATGAGTCATCACGCGAATCATCTCGTCTCTGCAACTCTTGCCCGTTTCGTATTTTCAGTACGTTTCTTTATCGATTTATTGTCATGTAATTACATAAGTATTAAATAAAAATTCGCAAAAAGAACAACTGTTTTGATGGTTTTTCTTCTTAAATTCTTTATCTTGAAGGTAGTGCTATTTAAGTATTCTTAAATTATGAGTTTCACTTTAATGGAACAGCAATTTCAGTTTGTTGATTTTTCCACAAATGACGGTTTTTCTTCTTAAATTCTTTATCTAAGAGGTAGTGCTATTTAAGAATACTTTGTTTTTTGTGGAAAAATCAACAAACTGAAATTGCTGTTCCATTAAAGTGAACTGAAAATGAAAAATGTCGACCGGTCGAATGACAAACGACCGCAAACTCATAAATGATCGAATGACACACACTCAAGAAGAGATCAATGTCCGAGTGAACATTGTCTCTCCTATTGTGTATCTGTTGCTATGCATTGCCGCAATGCTGTGATAAAACCGAAAAAATGTTTTGTCTATCGCGAAAGAACAAAAATTCTTATTCGAATTTTGAAGACGACGTACACGCGTCGTGCGAACTCCATGGGAAATACGCCGATCGTACGGCCTGTATAAATAGATACCCGTTGGAGATGTTGTCCCGGTATGATTCGTGGACATTACCAATCATCGCTCGCGCAGAACGGCGGCCGACTACGCACATATTCGGAAGTAGAAGGCGCGATCCCAGACCGGCGGCGCGTATTCTGTTCAACAGCCCCGTGCCGTTCGCCTCCTTCCTGCGGTGGTCGTCGTCATTGTTTCATTGTGTTATAAACGCATTGCGTGCGCTTAGTGCGTGGAGCGAGGGTGTATCGATTGCCCCGCCCCCTGCTGCGTAGCCATGACGACACACCCTATCCTATCTAACCCCTAGCCTAACCTCCGGGTTCTCCGTTTCAGTCCCTCGCGCGCCAACATGGGATCCCTCCCTTCCCCGTCATCGTAGTCCCGAAAAGCCCCTGAGTTGCGTTCTCGAGGAGGAGGACGAAGTGACAGTGGACAAGGAAGCCCCTGTCGTCGGCCGACGAAACAAGCGACCTGTCACGACCTTCTCGCGCGCATCACGGAAATCCGTCACCTTCTACGCGCGTATCACGCTTGAAGAGTGATGATACCTTGAACGTTATATACCACGTTTGGTTCGTACTACAAGAGATACACTACAGAGCGAATTATCGCGCGATTAGATTAACAAGCGTAACGATAAATGTATTTTACTGTAAAAAATAAATTGCTCCTCAAGAAATTTTTCGCGCTATTCTGTTTATTTGATTGCGTTTAATAAGTAAAATTAAACCGATATCACACAAAACGTATATACGACAAGACATCGTGCTGTGAAATAAAGGAACTTATTAAACATCTTATAATTGAATAAGAAAAACTTATTTCTTTTTAATAGAAGCAACAAGCGTGATGAGCAAAACATATAAGTCAAAAATCTTCACCGACAAAAGCATCGAGGAGGATTGCATCGAGAGTTCCTCTAGCGGAAAATGACGATTCCCGGAAAGTCGTGAAGCCGAGGCGAACGAAAAAGTTTTTAGGGGCCCGAAAGGTCCCAAGAGAGTTCGCTTAGTCGTGGGTCCCAAGTCGAGAGCACAATACGTCTCATTATGTTATCCGCACATCTCTCGACACAGCCATTTATCATTCCTCTGCCCGTATACCAATATATATCGATCCCCTTCTTACGTGCGTAAAACCCGAGCCTGTTGTGGCACAGGCTGTCCCTGGGCCCGTGGGTTCTCGCGCGCGAGCCTTTGTCTATTGAAGAAAGAAACTCGCGCGCGTCGACGAGAAAAAGAGAGAAGGAGAGAAGGAGAAAAAAAAAGGTATGAGACGCGCCTCGTAGAAATGGAAAACGATCATTTTGCCGATCGTGCGAACGATACCGGAGCGATTTACGGATAGCGGATAGCTCGAGGTTTCACCGGGACATCCACTCGTAATGGACCGCCGCCGCAGCAAACTCTGACCCGCACGGTGCGTTCCGGAAATTTAAAGAGCGTGAATATAAATTATTCACGAGAGAATTGTTATCGCGCGTGCACTTTCAGGCGGGCGCAAATAATATTTCTGCGCGCGCGATTACATATCCCGACGATATCTCCAAAGCTTGAGAACCGCGCGATGAAAGATTGATATAAAACATATCTCGAGAGAGAGAGTCAGTACGCGTGGAAGTCGGAGCAACCATTACTCAAAATAATTGAGGAAATTCTCGAGTACGCACGCATGTGCGCGCTCTTTCGTAAACTATTCAATAAACGAGATTATTATCATTAACCTTTATAAAAAAATGCGAGCGATTAATCACGAAAATGGAAAACGTCGTTTCGAGAACTTGCGCGTTATTTGAAATCTACATACATATGCGTCGAAATTGTCGGATATTAAAGGTAACGGTGTATATCACTCGGCGAACAGAGGGGGAAACGGCGAACAATTACTGACAGAAACGCGCATAGATTTAAGCGCGGTACAATCTATGCGATAGCAACGATCAAAACAGTTCGCGCCACTTATTATTCATGAAATCCGTGATTTGTATTTGCGGCGTGTATCTACGCGCGCGTGTACGTACACGCGGACGCGGCGGTTAAGCTCTGCGTACGCGGTGTTACACGTACGTGGGTGGCACGGATATGTGCGCAAATGAGCGCCGGTGGAAGAGATCGCTCGACGTCGGGTTCACGAATGTATATGTATGGGAAAGAAAAATCATCCATCACGTTCGAGGCCATCCTCGGAGTTGGCAGTGGTGGACGGACGATGTTTTGGGCATCGTTTCTCTATGGATGCGCGCGCGTCATAAAATTGATGAGCGTCTTTGACTAATTTATTACACTGAAAAAAACGCACGAAATTTATAATGATCGGGGTGAGACTTGGTCTTTTTTTTTTACTACCCCCGTCTCTCTGCCCGCGCGTTTCTACCTGTCATCCACGAGACGAGAGAGACTCGATTATATGAACGGTATAAATGACCGCACAGCTTACTTTTCGACTATTGAGCTTATTGTATATCAAATTGAGAGGATTCTCATTTGTGAGACAAAAGCAGCTGAATTATAGCTTTAAAAAAAGTTTTTAATACGTCATACGTTAAATCATTTTTCTCTCTTCGCGATTGACAGCAACTTCGAACAGACGATGTACTTGTGTAATGATCAGTTTTCAAGTTTTTTTTTCTAATCTTTTTGTTAAACGTACATATGTACTTATTATATTTCAAAATCCTAAAGTACAAATAAAACGCACGACGGCAAAGATGCACGCGCATTCAGCAGAGGTTTCAAAAGCCTCATCCGAGTACGACGACGCTTAATTAATAAACTCGCGATCTTATCGAGCGCAGCAAGACACACATCCTCCCTTCTGCGTCTTTTCTCTCGTGTCCTTCTTCCCTTTTCGTTTGCTCGGTATTTTTCTTCCCGAAGGAGCGGCGCGATTTTTGAATCGAACGAGCGCGCGCTCGCAAGCGTGAAAAATGATGCAATTTTCGCGGCACGCCTCCCATAGCGCGCCTGAATCTCGCGTATAAAGGTGCCTATTAGATGTATCCACTTGGTCTCGAAGTGTACGAGACGTTTGCGCGCGTTGATCGCGCGCGAATCTACTGGGTGCTCCCGCAATTCGAAATGCCGCTAAATTCGTTCCGCCGCAATGGCGCAAAACGAAAGCAAAACGAACAAATAACTCGCTCGATATTGCTTTTTATCGAGATTTATTCTCACCACACGTCCGCCAATCGCTTTGTCCCCGAATGGCTCATTTGTGTTGCGGAAAAATCCGTAAGCACGCGAGCGCTCGAGTTTTTTATCGTAATATTTTATAAAAGATTGTATTTTTTTTCTCACACACGTAATGTAATAAGTTTTTGCGCTGCGGAGACGATTATTTACATGTATGTCTCCGTCTTTGTTCTCGCGAGTATATAGAGTCAATATATAAAATATAACGAATCGTATGTACACACGCACACCCGTCTGCTAGTGTACATATAACGCAGGTATGGTACATACACGCATCCACCGCGGGTCCTATGCCATATACCAACTTTATGAAAGAGACAGATGGAGGTGAGGGCGCGTTCGAACATCTGCCGGTGATGTACCCCTTGATATCGATCAATTACATTGTCCTGCATACCGGTCGCTTGAGTGATAAGACAATATCTTCGCGCGTGGCCGCTACGTAACTCCGACCTCACAGGTTTTTAAATAATAGACCGATTTGTTTTGCTCGCGCCACGCGAGAGAAGAAGAGTCTCTTACACGGTTTCGTAGTGTTTGAATAAAAACATGAATAACAATAATATTGTTTGAAGAGAGCACTTATAAATGTTTTCGTAAATAAAAAGTGATGATTAAATATCATCAAACTAATCGGGAAATTCTAGTTATGTGAACAATTGTCGAAACTCTAACGGATCTTCGAGGATTTTATGACGATCGTTAAATAGTCAGGAGTAAGCATTTAAATCGTGAAGAGCTAAGAAATCGAGTTTCTTCTGACGAAAGAGTTCTGCTCTTTCTTCAGCGCTAAAGATAGACGATCTACGAGCTCAAGGATCGAGAAATCACACGAGAGGCTCCACCTAACAGAGAATCGTACTCGGCGAGGTGGGCTCCTCGCCTCTTCTGCCATTGGTCGACACGTGTCCCGCCATTGTTTCATTCACGCCTGTTGCACGTTTCTCGTTTATCAGTCTCCCCTAGAGCTAGGCTATTGCATTTTCTATGAGGTATTTACCACTCAGTACTTTTAATTTTATTTCATAAGTGTTGTTTTAAACACACAACGGTAAGAACACGCTGTGAGTTATCGCGGTCGTCATCGTAGGCACGTGAGATTTATTTATCACTGCTAAAAGCCAATTACCAATTTATCATTTATAAAATATATCCCCGCTGGAGATTAAATTCATTGCAAATATTTTTCTCATTGTTTTCGGCTTCTCTAATCTCTCCATTTTCTAAAAAAAAAACAACAAAAAAATTATCTAAGCCAACTTCGGATTTGTGTTTAGCAAACACTTTGTGTTTAACTAACAAATCCACATTGAAAATGACTATTCACAGACAAAAACTGAAAATTTGTTCGGAACATTTCGGATTTAACAATCTCACAAAACGTGAAAAAAGACAATTCATCTTATATTATGGAAATCTTCGAAAAGTTTTCTGGTAAACAAGAAACTTGGGCTGCAACAATGAGAGACGGAACAAAAATCTTCCGATCCCGACCATTAATTCCCAAAGGCAAATACCGTCGTTCGAAAAAATCGTAGAACTGAATTGTAGAAAACTTCAAACGTATTCTAATAGCTATTCTACCTGATCCGTACGAAAAAAAAAAATGGACAAATGAATGACTCGAGAGCGACAGAGTGGCGCCGAAATAACGGTCGTTACAACAATGTTCTTTTAAGAAGGATCTTACATACTACTCTGGAATTCCTTTGAAGTCTTTGAAAAAAAAAACGAGTTTCCACCGGCACTTTAATACAAGTCTTTAAACTTCAGGAAAGGTCGCAAAGGTCATAGAACACTCTCAGAAGTGTCGTCGCATTAAGTGAACGTAAAATGCATTATTTACTTAGGCGCATATATGGAATACCTTTCTTTCACACGATGTATTTTATTATACAGCGGTAAATATTTAATAATCTACTCAATAATCTGTCTGAAGTATCTGAACGACGTAAATATGTCAATTATAATTCAAACGTCAAGAAATAGAGGGACACAACGATGCAAAGTTTATCTCAATCAAAATTCGCGTAATCGCTTTGGATAGAAAATCACAATCGAAAGTATATAAGAAGAATGCGACTCATCCGCTCGTTCGATTCTTTTCTTGCTACAGCAAGCCTACCTGTCACGAAAAGACAAACAATGGAAGATGAGAAAATGAAAAGGTTGTGCGCGGAATAGTCGGGGAGAAAAAGAAACAAGCGGTAAATATGTGTAAAAAGGGGTAAGATGAGAAGAAAAGTAGAAAGGTCCACGGCGTGTTTTCCTGCTTATTTTCTGTGGTGTGCCATCCTCTACCTTCGTCGCGGAGACTATAATTTGGTCCTCGAAGTTGCCACGCCCACGCATATACATCACCTTACTATCGAGATCTCATAAGTCAGATAAGACTTGTCACTTTGTCGGCGTGCTCGTGCGTATCTACGTACTCGTGTGTGCGCGCGCGAGACGCGCGGAATAGTGGAGATGAGAATCCGGATAACGACTTTGACCGGGAAAGTAGGAGAACCTGCGGATGAGGCTACAGTTACGATCAACTACGCCAACTTGAAGTCAAATTTTGTATCAGCACTGGCGGTTAATTTTCTTGGAGTTTATTCGCGATTTTTTTTATAAGGCACGAGTTAAAATCGATGCACAAAATTGAGGAACATATTTGTGACAAGTTTTATTTTACTTGTAAAGAGACTTTTTTGCTCTCTAAAATTTATTTTAATTTTCGAAAATGCTTTATAACCGACGCGTTCGAAAATCACGCGTAAAAGATTTGTTAGTTGCTAAAAGACGCGGCTCGGAAGGTGAAAATGGCACGATCGCGTAACCGGAGCCTTGATTATGATCGCTTCAAACTTCCTTTCAGGACTACGGTTCGTCGGTGCGTCGTGACACGAATCCTTGACGCTTTTGACACGCGTTACATCAGTATGTAGCAGAGTATCAACCTGTCAGGGATGTTGCAGGGTGTGAAACCCCGTGAGTGGGTATATACGTTTGGATCCACGCGTATATATACAAGGCATAATATACCAGGTGACCCTCCTCAAACCGAACCACGCCTAGTTAGCCACCATTGTGCACTCTGGAAGTTTACGAACTGGAAACGAATAATCGCCTCTCTCTTGACAACTTGATCGTTATACGGCTTTGGTAAATCCTACTTTCCACAAGAAAAAAAAAGCTTGTCTCTCAACGCATCGATCTATGTATATGTATTCTTATCCGCGTATGTTTATAGAAATTTTATTACATTAACATAAATCTATGCTGTATAGATAAACATAAAATCCGACTACATCAAATCTTTTCTTTTTACAAAAATCGAGCCATGTGCGTATTGCATATTCTCTTTCACAAATCGAATTTCGAATAAGTATTCGACAAACAACCGTTAAATTTATCATTTATAAGTAAAATAATTTTTCAGTTAAATTGCGTAACGTGTGTGCAATTTCACATTCTAAGTCATTATCATAAGTCAGCAAAAACTATCGTAAACATAAAGAAAGAGCAATTGATATTTACAATCAGGTTTCAAGAGCGATTACTCCGATTGTTCGATCTCATTTATGACGTTTCGTGATTTAATAACGCCGTTGAATCTATTGAATTATACACGAGATGTAATCCTACGTGTCGGACGTAGCGATCAAATGAGAAACACTGCGCTGACCCACCGCAATTTTAATCCATCGTCGAGTCACGTGCTGTCAAAGTCTCCCCCCCCGATCTCGCTTCCACCCCATCTGCGGTTGCATGTGGAAGATCAACGTATTATCTTGCACCAACAACGCGCAATCCCGCGCGGCCGGGCTTTTTACCCGTCGCGTTATATTCGCTGGTTCTGCGCGAACGCGAATTCTCATACGGGTGCGAGAGAGATTCTGTCCTAAGTAAATAATATCGCGATACCCTTGCGCACAAACGCACCTCGGGGACTAAACCGCTCGTTTGCGCCGTCATATTTAATTCCCAAAAGTCATCCCCGCACGTGCGACATTCATCCTGCCATCGCGTGTTAATAATGTAAACACGATATAAAGGCTAAGAAGAGAAAGTTTTGAAAGCGAAGTTAATGTTCGTTGTATCATTTTGAAATCGTTAGTTAATGCACTGAGACGTTATTTATAAATGGCAAATTTTTAACAGAACGTTGCAGAAGAGACGTTTGATTTAACAGCAATTTCTTTCTCTTGCGAGTGAGAAACGTACGCAAATTTATTATCTTATCTCTGTACTTCCATCGCGAGGAACACGAAATAATCGATAGATGCTATTTAAACAGAGGAGCAAAAATCCGAGAATGTTTTCCCACACGTGTGCATATTCTTCAAGTCGCGATTAACGTTACGGAACTTTTGAGATTTAACTTTTATCTATATTTTATATTACGTGCCAATAAATTGCAAATTTTAGCTTACAGGCAAAACGTTGCTAGAAAACATAAATTCAATTCACGCGCAATTCAACCGCAAGTAACCCACAAGAATTGTTCGGATGTTGTAAGTTTCTCTGTTTCTCTGTTCGCGCGCGATCCATTCCAAGCGGGAGTAAACCTAAAGCGGGAAAACGGAGGCGATAAATAGCATTGCTAAGTACCCGGGCGCTCCCGTAGTCACCCTTGCAATTATTGCTGGTTTCGCTGCGACAATATGTGACACTGTGAGCGCGCAAACCACGGATCGAAAGCGATTTTTCTTTCACGATTCGCGTGAATGCAGCGCGGTTGTATTTTCGAGAAAAGAAACTAAGGTAAAACGAAACTAAGTTTTTCGTGTGCGAGAAAATACAACGATCAAATGCTCCTCGCGTCGAGGGCGGAGCAGCGCGTATATGTCCGGAGGGCATCCCGCCCATTAAACACGAACCTGCCGAGAGAAGAAGGTAACAAACCCGGCGCGGAGGAAGCAACGAAAAAAAAAACCAAATGTCTTCTCTCTAAATCCTTTTCAGAAACCACAGTCGGATGAGCCATAAATTCGTGTATACTTAACGCCAGGTTAAACCGCCTCGCCGTAACGCGGTCGTATGGAAATTTAATAACGACGGATCATCGAAGACACAAACGCGGTAATGCGTCGAGGGGTTTCTTATGTCTATACGCTGATAGAATTAGTTCCGGTCGAGTGACCATTTTTAACGGTCTTACGACAAATCTGTACAAAGCATCGCCATTCGTGAAACGTCAAATAAACCGTCGACTGTGTCCGTCACGTAATACGTCTCTGACGACTCGCGAAGTGAAATTCGTCGAATAAGGAGCGGTCGACAATTGAACGATAAAGTCTCTCGTCCCACTTTCTTAAATAAGATCATTCGTTCTCCTTGATGCCCGCGGAGTTTTCTTTTAAATCGAGCCGCTCGATTGTGGAACACTCGAACGCATCGGACGCCGCTTTTTTCGCGCAACGAACAGACTCGTTCAAAATACAAAATATTATGACTTTGTTCAATTTCTCAAGACTCAACGGATTAATAACAAAACAAAAAAATAGCTGAGTGTTGCTTTCAATCAGCGATAAAGCTGATATATCGAATACACATATTGTAAAAATCAATTATCGACACGTTTGCACGCGAGGAAGACTAACGTCCTTAAATAATTCATTCGGAGACTTCGAGGATGGATCGAAAGCCGTTCGGGATCAGATGCAAATCAGATTCATTAGCGCTAAGCCAGACGGGGGCGGAAGGCAGAGTCGCCTGTGCGACCCCTCGACGTAAACACTGCCGGCACTACGTCAACCTCTGCTCCCGCTCTCTCGGGAGGGATGTTATTGCGCGGTTACACCAACCCCTACTGACATTCGTCTCTTTCGCGAGTACATTTGCACTCTGTCCCCACGCTCCTCGTATATTTTCTCTGTCGTTTTACTTTTCGCTCGCAACAAACGCGGAAGCAGACTTTCGAAAATATACTCGAACATGTTCTCGTTATTTTACAAAACAGATAATAATCGCATTGTTTCCCTCTGAGATAATTTATTCTTGTGAAGATTTAATATTTATAAGTTTCTCTTAATTGGGAAAAAGAATTTTTGCTTAAGAAATATTCTCCAAAGTATTTGGTGAAGGTGAAACGCGAATGTGAAAGTGTCGATCTTTAACGTAACGAAAACAAAACACGCCGCAAAACACGGTTAATACCATCACGATAACCCGAAAACAATGCTCGCGCGTAAACACTTCTGGATTGGGATCAGTTCGGGACTTTTCCTCGGGGCGGGTCACGGGAGCACGAGAAGATATACCCTCGAGATTACAAGGATTACGCGGAGATTGAATCACTTCCCAGCCACCCTGTGCGAATGCCTAAATGTGTCTCCGGCAAGCTGTCCCTTAATCATCGTGTCTTTACCAGAGGTCGTTATCGCGCTTCCGATTCGAAATTATACGCTTCGTGTTCCGAATTGCATCAGAAAACGCTCCTTATCACTTGCGCTTGTTATCAGCGCGTTGCCGTTATTATTTGTACATAATATAAGCATTTAAATATACAGTATACATGCATTTCTTCAATTTCAAAAATTAAAAACATTAAATATAAGTGTTTAGTTGTTTCACGTAACAATTGATACATTAGATAATAATTAACATAAATATATATATATATATGTTGAGTTGTTCGAAAGATTCGTAGTGTTCTTCAATATAGGTGGTATTATTATCGTGAATGGCAAAACATCCAAGACACAAAACATCGCGCAAACACATCGAAAAAAACATCGAACCGTAAATATTTACAAAAGCAAGTCAGTACGTAAAATTCTTAAATTTTACTAAAAACCATTACGAACTTTCCAAACAACCCAATATTCATTTACATGATTAATATCAGAATTCAAAATTCGTCAGAATCAAAAAGAAAATTCCGATACGACAGCACAGTGAAGAAAAAACAGACAGCAATATAGCGATGTAAATATAAAAAAAAAAAAAAGAAAAGAAAATCAGAATTCCGGAAGGCGAGTGGCCGAACTTTTCTTGTTCGTTGCGAGTGATCGCGTCAATTATGTGAAACGCGCGTAATGAAAGCGCCGTCGTGAAAACCAGTTGAAAACAAACTCTGAAAGGATCTTGGCAACCCCTAATCAAGTCCCGTTTAATAAAACCGGGTCCGGGGATCTCTGAGTCTTGCACCCCCGGCGTCGGGGGCGAGCTCGGCTAATCTGACTTTGATTAAACTTTTAGCGACACCGAAAAGGGTGCCCGAGGCCGACAGAAACGCGCGTATACGCGCGCGCGCACCTTGGCGTACGTGCGAATGTGTGCGTGAGCTGACGTGTAAGTCGATTTTTATTACGTTCCGTCGCATACATTATAGCACGGTACTACGCGTTTAATGGGCTTATCGACGCCACGGGATTACGACAATAAAAGTTTTTCCGATGCGCCCGAAAACCGCATCCGATCAGTCGCGTTTAGCTGCCATTTCGTCACTTGTTTGCATTCGAAAGTTTCTCGCGTCGTATATTATCAAAGCTTATTTCGTATTCAATAATTGTGTTTACGCACATCAATAAATTCGTCTCTAAGTAGATTATTCTATTATCTCTCTTTGAGATGTTATAAATTCTGACGATGCTCGTTTATTTTCATTAAATTCAATCCAGAGAATCGTACATCGACGAAAACGATAAGGACACAAGGTCATCACTCACCGCAAATGCGACGCAAATTGTTACCCATCTATACCGCTTCGTTCGGCTCCATTCGGCTCCTGCGTCAAGGACTTGGGCTCGAGCGTCGTGCCAGGTACCACTTTATTACAATTTCGAACGTACTGAGCACTATTTAATTCAATTAAACACGATAATTAACACCCGAACTCCGGAACGTTCTGCCGCGCGCGGGAAACGTCCATTATTCTATGGTAGCGCTCTCAAGCGGCGAACGAAATAGCTGCGAGCAAATACCGTCAACCGATGCAATAGGGTTATCGACGGGGTTATCGACGGGGCGCAACGTTATTGCACGAGGGGTAATATAGATATCGTTGATATCGGTGAGGTGAATGTACGACGTACATATGTTCAGTGTGTGAATGAAGACCCGCGGAATATCATCATCGCGACGACACGTGCGGAAAAACATCGCAGGCGGCTTTTCCTGACAGATTTTTCGAAAAGTAAGTGCTTTATTGCATGTCAAAAGGTATTGTACAATGAAATATATATTCCAATTGTCATCAGTTTGCCGAAGCATTGTAAAGATAAGAGAGAAAAGTGATACGTGACAGGTGACAGAGTTCACGCGCATTTTATATATATATATATATATATGTATATATATATATACAGTTAGAGGTGAAGAGAGTGATAAAAACGTCAAGATCAGTGAATCACTTTATTGTCACACGCCATCACTGGCATTATCTGGATCTTAATTATCTTTTATCAGATATATACTGAATACAGTCACACTAACGCTTTTATACTTAAATCGTCTCGCGATCTCCAGCCGTGAACTCCGTGTGTGAGTGTGACGACCACAGCTTTTACGACCGATCGCGGGGCGAGAGAAGAAAAAACGAGATGTACAGATAATTAATTTACAGAAATAATAACGGAGAACATTCTTTGTGTATGCGTCGTAATTTACATATATATATATATATATATATATATATATATATATATATATATATATATATATATATATATATAT
>QVNV01022773.1:0-33300 GCA_014825455.1 Pseudomyrmex pallidus | reverse complement strand
GCGCATCTGCTGCAGAACGCGAACTTCTACATAAACTCACCACCGTTGAGTGAGAAACCGCTAGCTGCTTTTGCGGAATCGAAAACGAAAGCTTGAAAATTACAGTGTTTTTTTAAGCGAAACCTTTTACCAGTTTTCAAATGTTAAGAAAATTTGCCACTTTGCTATGAAACGGTTTACTATAAAATCTGAGGATTTTAATAATAAGAAATATGGATAGTTGTTAGAGATCTCTCGACTCAATTGTTTACAACGCGGACGCGGTTATCGATGCGCGTGTGTAATACACGGTTGAAAAAGCTCGAAAGATCAATCTCCATTACTTGAGATAAGTAGGAGGTGTAATCTGCACGCAAAATGCTCTCTCGAACTCGACCAGAGAGTAATCGCCTCTTCTCGAATAGAGGAAAACACCAAGGATCGAAGAGAAGGAAGCGGGAACGAAAATAAACAAGTAAATAAACAACTCCCGTCCGGTTTTCCCGTCGTCCTCGTCGTCTCGCGCGCGATTCTTCTCCTTCGCGATGTTTTCCGCATGGGGGTATTGGCACGAAAGGAAAAACTTGGAGGGACGTCGAGAGAGGGCGAATTGCGATAACTAGGGCGTAATGCGCGTGGAGGAGCCCGAATAGAGGGGACCGAAATGGAGAGCACTCTTGATTCACCGGTATACCTCGATCTTCCCGGTCGATCTTTTGTCAGGAGCAAGTTTCTCGTAGAAAAAGGGGGCACCGCACGATGGAAGCGGCGTATAAGAGGTTACAGAGGGTACACGGAGAAGAGCAGAGCAGTAGCAGCAGCGGCCAGAGCGGGGGTGGGAAAAATGGCGAATCTCGCTAACAAGCTTTCGAGGAAACTTGTGGGAAACAAGCTCGAGGCTGGTTTCGTAGCTCAAGTGTGCTCGAGCGGAGAAAGCTGAGCCGTGCACACGCGTGTACGCTCTCTTCCTTTTTTTTATTATTCTTTTTCTCTCTCTCTCTCTCTTTCCGCTCTCTTTTCTGCTTCTTTTCCGGAATCGTCCCTTGCCCCCTTTTCAAGCTCTTTCTCCTCTCTCCTCTTTTGCGTAACACGCATGCTACATCGACGCTCGAGTGTTCTCGAGCGCTCCACCCTTTACACCACGATTTTCTCTCGAAAATCCAACCCTTTTTCAGCCCGGACAACCAATGAGCGTCTGCTCCCATGTTGTATTCGCGAGTCGCGTGTCCGCAGCGTGCCTTTTTCGTTACGCGTCATTCGACCGGCACGAAATTTCGTTCGTTTCCCTTTCTTTTCGTGTGTCTCGTCGTCTCCCGCGAACAATCTCTTCGGCCCACTTCCGGTATACTCATGCGGATATTCTCCACAAGAGAGAAAGCGTATATTTATTCAAGCGCTCTCATACATCCCCCTCAGGCGCACTAAAAAAGATACAAAGTTACACACGATATGAACATATAGTAATTATCATTACAAATATACTGTAAAAATGGAAAATTATGTGCATATAAAAAGCAACGAAAAAAGTAACAATCTAAACATCAATAATATTTCTTATTATTACACTCAAAAAAGCAAACGTGATGCCTTATTGAACATTAATATGTATGAATGTGTATATAATGCAAATTAGGCAAGATATTTATATATTCAACAATTAAGCCGTTAAAACAACATAATAATAAATCAGAAATACGAAGAAGAAAGCAAGGTATAAGAAGAGATTGTGTTCGATACTAGAAAGAACGAACCAAAGCTATGAAACAGTTTCTCCAAAAATGAAAACATGAAATATGTAGATCAAACATTCAAGAAACTTCCACTCGAATTCGAAAACTAAAAAAATGATTAAAATCTCAACAGATCATCAGAAAACTTAGCCATGAGATATATGAAAAGCAAGCAGATAGCTTTGAATAAATGTTTCTCTGTAAAATAAAGACTCTGAAGGGCATAAAGCGGCAGAAAATAGCTCTAAGCTCGAAGCAGAAAATGTCTATCAGTATACTTATGTAAACGCAAAGAAGAAGAGAGAGAGAGAGAGATCCGCTCTTCTTCCGCGCTATATGACTCTTGGCTTTTCTGTTGCCTTCATATCTTTTTCCTCGCGGAATTTCTGTATTCTTGCTCCGGGTATCACGACGCTTTTTCAATTCCGACCGAATTCGCCAAAGCCGCTGCCAAGTTTTCTCTCGAGCGCTGCTGTCGTTCACAATATCGCGTTTGCAGCGAGTTCTTACTCGAGTAATCTAGATATTTATGAAATTCCTGCGCGTTTGCATTTCACCTTTTTCACTCGCTTTCCTCTTCTCTTCTCTCTTTCTGCCATATTTCGAACATACGCTTTGAAAATTTTTAATAAACATATAATCGCATAATAAAAATCATTCAAAATTTGTTCAAATAATAAATGGTGCGTGTATTGCGCACAAGATTTTTTTTTTTGCAAAGAAAGGAAACGGAATGCAACATGTTCTCCGTTTTTTTTCTCATTTATTTCTCCCTTCATCGGGCATTTTCAGTCCTGAGCGTTGACTCGCGGGTGCGCTCCGCGGGCTTTATTACTTATTTGGTCAGGGAGAGTCACACGCCGGGGCGAGGAAGGCGAGTTTTTTTTTTCGCCGAAACGGGCGTGTGCGCCGTTCCGCACGAGTTTCGCACGTGTGCGAAAGCGACGCGAGTGTACAACACGCCGCGCCGTCTCTCGGGCCCGGTGATGCGCGTGCATATAAATGAGACCGGAACTAGACGTGTAAACAAACAGACAAACAAGCCGGCATTCACTATCCCGCGGATTGTTCCGTGAATTTTGCAGCAGTCATATTCATTTCTGAGATTGGCTTCTTCCAGCTTAGCGTCGCGCGCTTCGCCTCGCCAGCGCCTGCCAGAAGGAGGGAAAACGATTCCATCCTATCGGGAGATGCGAGAGGCAAATCCCTTCTCCCCTTTGCCTCCGAAATGAGACTCGGAACGAGAGAAGCGCGCGGTGGAAAAAAAAACGGCGAGACAACGGCGCGGCCAGTAAAAGAGTGGAGAGAAGGAATGAAAGTGAGCGTCTCCGCGGGGATCGATCGATTCGTCCTGCCAAAAACCTCGCGCGAGATCCTCTGTGTGCCATCGGGACAATTCACTTACAATATGCGGAGAAGCCGCACTCGGCGTCGATAAGATCTGTTGTCCCGCGTCGCGGATTCGCGAAGTTATATAGATCCCGGAGATCGAGACCGCTTCGAGCGCGTCTTATCGCGTTTCTCATGGTGCTTAAGATAGAACAAGCAATGGAAAATAGCGTCGAAAAGCGACGCGAGACGATTGACATTTTAATTTGACGCTTGTACACATCGTCAGTTTATTGTATCCGACTCTGCTGGAAAACGCACGTGTTATTTACCATAGCGCGAGTTTACGACAGGACGCGCTACAATTTCTGTGAGAATTTCCAGGCGATATCATCGGGAGAGCCGGACGGACGGAGTACACATTATCGTATTATTACGTAAAACTTGGCGCAAGAGAAAATTTCAGATAAACGTTTTACGACTTTCCTTCGAATCCCATTTGCCCATTTATCTCCGATATCTTTTCGCGCTGTTCCGAATACTTTTAAAACGGAGTATCTTTCATACACAATCTTCAGTTCATTTTTTTTCTTTCTCTCAAATTTCTCTCTATTTTTTTTTTAATACACTTGTTTCTTTATAAACAGTTAAAAAAAAAATCCCATTGTTTTCTTGTATCACAGAGTGCATGATCGAAAGAGTCTGTGGAAACAACTTTTGAGGAATATCGCTATAGACAATATAAATGTCGCGTTTGCACAACATACATTTTACAAGCTTGCTTGGATCAAACAGTTCCGTTGATAAAAAGTCGCTTGTACAAGCGGAAGTTTTCCAGGAACGGTTTGCTTTATGCGTGAGCTTGTTGTATTTGCTCCCCGACGTTGTAAATCAAGATATAATACGTTTCCACTTGGGAGATATAACGTCGATTTCGAAGGAAAATTGGTTGGCAAAAAGGAAATTAATTACACCCGGGGTTGCGTCTTTTAATTCGGACCGACAACGTGCAGCGGCCGCGCATATCGGAGCCAAGCAACGCTAAATCGCGGCTATTTTTGGAAAGAGAGTTCTCTTTCTCTCCTTTTCACGTATGTTCCTTCGCGTCGAGGATGCGACGCGCGCGCACTTGGAACTCCACGGCGCGTTCCGGCGCAGAAAAGGGATCGGTCGCGGAAAGGTATCCGCGACATTTCCTAAACACGAAATCAATTTTAATCCACGATGGACGGATTTATTTATAAACCGCGCACTCGCTTCCTGCACAAACGTTGTCGAGAGCCGCGCATGTCGCGTCTTATCCCTTATTTCCGTCTTTCCAACATATTTAGCAAAAGATTTACAAAACACTTTTCGATCTAAGTATATGAACAGTCGCTTTAAGAAAATAAAACTCTTTTATATACGCATAGTCTCTATTTCAATACACTTCTCACAAATAAAAATGTCTATATTCTCGAAGAGATTTTTAGTCAGATCGAGAACTTTGAATCTCAACTACGCGTATCCATATTATTATGTATATTCCGTTTCTAAGAGAGAGAAAGAATAAATTTCAAAATAGAAAACGTTATTATCCCTTTCTTAAGGTACGAGCATAAGCACTTTTCCTCCGGAGCATTCTTTTTCACACGCTTCTCTTTCCATGAATCATCGTAAGCCTGCGTTCTCGACTATGTAACAATTCCAGCGTCTTGGTCTCCTTTGGAGACGCGCGCGACGGTGCCAGTCACGTGTGTAAGTCCGCGGCTTCGGCTTGGAAAATTTAATTAAACTCACGCATGGCTGTAAATTATCGCGCTATCGACAGGGATGTCAGGTGGGACTCGACGAGGAGGGGCCGCAGGACCGGGTCTCTCACTCTCGGGGGGTGTCGGTGCGAATGGGCGAGGTGAAGGCAACAACGGCGAGACGGGGAGGTCGGTCGCCGGTGGTATAGTAATACATTTCGTGTTGTGGTCGCTGTTAGCGCCGTTAAACTAGCCTTTACTGTTCCGCCTCGGCCTTTGAACGTCGCCGACGACCACTCTCCGGGGCCGCGGCCGGTGCGGCGGCAGCCGTGAGCAATAAAACGCGTTCACCATAAAACGTCGCGTCTCTCTACCGAGAGAGGCCCGGGCACAACCGCGGGGCTGCGTGACCTCGACTGTACCTACGACATGTAGATACGTATGTACGTACGACGTTGTTTCTTACCGTAAAGTCGGAGCGCGCACGCTTTAGGCGTGCTCCGAGTTTCGTGCGCGACGTTACGTTTAAAAGCCGCGTGCGAAACCCACTGATAAAACCATGACTTCCTATAAGCCAACACGTTCAGGATCTCATTAGTTGTAGTAAAAGCGTCGTGTGCACGATGTTTGCAAAATTACGAATTACATTATACGTGCGATCGGGAATATTCGCGTTGTGTTACACGCAGAAGTTTTGTATAATGCAGGAATCGATAGCCTGAATCTATTGTGTCGAAAGTGTGACTTGCTATAAAGTAGGCCGTATTTAGTAGCCGATCACAAATTACGATATAAAAAATGTGGATCATACAAGTAACAATCGCCGCACGCGAAATAGCGCTGCGAAAATTTTGTAATTTTTTGCATGCATAATTTTTTTATACAGCACAAATAAGTTCTCTTATCGCTCGCGGTTAATTAGTGCCGCATATAAAACGCCGCGCTGCGGTAAAAAAGCGGCTTTTTAAAAAATTCCTAGATAAAGTAACATTAATAACGTAGGGTAATTATCCAGTAATAAAACCCGCTTCAAATTTATTTTATTAAAAAATTATATTTAATAAGAGTAATTTGTATTTTAGAGAAATAAATTTAAAAGGCAATTTTTTTTAGCTGAACGCAGAACTTGATGCGCTCGCCGTGTAATTTTAATCATTTTTGAAATATATTGTGAATCATCGAAGCGTAAAAGAAACGAATTCGTTGCAACCTGCACCCTTGAAAAAAAACCGTATACATCCGGCTGTATTCGTTCCTTGGGTTCTGCCGCGCTCGTCCGAGGCTGACCGTCAAAGGTTAGCGCGCGGCGCCGCCGCTTCCGAAAAATCTCGTCTTTGAAGTGACGCGGCCAAACGCGAGGGTGTTTCGTTTAGAAAGCGCGTTGCTGTAGTACGTTTACGTGTCCTGAGACGGATTTTTATTTCGAGAACGTATCTCTATCGTGTCTCCCGCGTTACGTAGAACGCAGGGAACGATATAGCGCGGGGTTGTGCCAGCCGGCATCAGCATCACCGGATGCGTTCGATGATCCACAAACTTAACAAGTTTGTAGATTGTTTCTTAGCTCAAATTTCACGATCGTACTTTTTATATTGCATACTTAAAGATAATTTTGTTTTTCTGTTTCTGTAACACGATCATCAAAGATGTTTTGTGTATTTTAATGATTAATTTTTATATTATGTTTTAAAAAATGAAATCTAAATCGCGATGTTCCTTTTAATTTGACAAGGCGGCATATTACAATGGAGCGAGTCGATCTCTCGATTTCGCGGACCGAGATTTTCGAGATTCCCGGATCAGAGAGCACGCGAGACAATGGCTTAATAAGCGGAAAATCCATACGTAAGGAAGGGGCGGGAGAGGAGAGAGAGGGCAAACCCGCGCAACGTGGGCGGGCAGAAGGGGAGCAGCCGGTTTAGAGGGTAAACACCGAGGTAATTGGGAGAAAGCATAAAGAATTTTCTGCTAAATTGAGCCGCTTCCGTTGAGATGGAATTTCTCCCGGTGGCTCCTGGCGTCCCCGACGCGACGACGTAGCCGCAATGAAAGTTTTCCAATAAGAAACGAAAGAGCTAATCAGACTTTCTCATGTTGTACCCAAGCTCCTGGAGGACTCAATGGCCCGTGTATCTATGTTTACGTCTCAGCCGAAGGTCTCGATTCTTTTTTTTTTTTTTTTTTTTTTATTCTCTCTCTATTTTTTAGCTCCAGATTTTCCCTTCGCTTCTTCGATCTCTGCCGCGCGCGATTCTTTCTTGTGCCTTTTATATTATACTTCATTCTTGTCGGAGCAAGAGAAAACACGTTGAAAATATCTCGGACTGGATTTCAATCATTTGCTTGTTATATCATCTTACAATCAATATAAGAAATAAGACTATGAAAGAAACAAAAACGTTATCTTCTTTTTATCCGAGTCATTGCATGAAACTCGATATTTTTCTCATCTGTTTTGCAATATCGCGAGATATGAGATGCAAACAAATAATAAGTAAAAAAGTATACACACAACGAGTAGGAAATTAAAAATCTTCTATATATCCGAAGCTGTGTGTGCATTTGTCGTGAACTTGTCGAGCATCAATCGAATCCAGATTTGTCGTGAAATCTGAATGTACATCCGGTTCTCTGTGTACGGCGTAAATGTTGGAATTGGCACATGTGTGATCTAACGATATATACTCGTGCTTTACACGCGTAAACCTCGACGATGCACTTTGCTTTGTACACGCGATTTCGAGCGCTATTTGCACGATTAAGTCAAATCTCAAAGTGGTCGTCGTTTGAAAACCCTTTGAACCGCGCAAGTCGGCGCGCGTGTACACGATTTACGATATTATATCTATTTCATGTTTACATCTTAAATCGGAGCACAACCCGCGCTCGAGATTTATCGGACGCGTCTGCACGCGCAAAACTTGGGTATCCTTTCGGTCGCGTCGACGATTATTCTCAGCGTGTACTTCATGCATTGCCTTTGATCCCTCCCGGCGGCCCAACAAAAAACTGCACATCGAAAGTATATGACGTGGGCCCCCGGTGGTTTTCGTGGCCGCAAACGCGTTGAAATTACCGCCGCTATATCTTTAAACAAGCTCGCGAGCAATACTCCGAACTGATGGTGCCGAATATTTGCGGGCACGAATAAAGAATTTCGAATAAAGAACCTTTCAATATATATAATTGACATTCTTGAAATTGTTTCAATGAAGTTTTATTAACTTTGTTGTATTTATTTGAAAATTAGCTTTCTAATCGATGTTCGACAAAGAGATTAGTTCAATTATTTATCTGCAAGCACAAAGCGCGAAAAAATGTGCTCCAAAAACTAGAAAAAAAATCTCTCACTACTTATATTTATTTGCGTAGAAAATAGTTTTAGAACTAAAACATGTTCGACATAATCTCGACATTTAAATTTTTTCTTTCATGATTTCGCAAACGAAATAATTCACTTTATAGGAGACAATGCGGCGAAGAAGTCCGAGAGATATGCGAGAAAAGTTACGCGCTTGATTAATCATCTATCATATATGCGGACCGTGCAAGACTCACAAAAGGCAATAATAGATCTGTATAGCGACAAAATTGCTTTCGAAGATTTGAGGAACGCGGCGCGTGAGACCGCGGCGCGGTACAAAGCGCGCCGCCACAGACGAGCTCTGTCTGCAAGATAATTGTCTTCTTAGCGAAAGTATACACAACATTATATGTATGTATGTATATACCGCGAGTAAAGAGAGCGGAGGTAGGTATGAATGGCGGTTTCACATACAGCGACAGCGCGAGGACAGAATAAATACTGTGTCGGCCGCCTGTACACGGTTGTGTCTCACGTCGCGGTCATATGTACACGCGGCGCGGTCGAGAGTGCCAAAGCCATCTCATTTTACTGGCCGATCTCTTGCTTTTAATCTCAACGGAGCGATATCTTGATAAGAACATTTCGTTTGCGCGAAAGCGGGAGATTTGCGAAAAAAAAAAGA
This sequence comes from Pseudomyrmex pallidus, assembly GCA_014825455.1. NCBI lineage: Eukaryota > Metazoa > Arthropoda > Insecta > Hymenoptera > Formicidae > Pseudomyrmex > Pseudomyrmex pallidus. Next base: position 24,543 of record QVNV01022773.1, on the reverse strand, counting down.
TATAAGTTTTTATGAACTTTTGCAAATTTAAAAAATATTTGCGCAATTTAAATAATTAAATGTTACGTATTGTCCTCTTTATATGTACGTTACAAGGGGTTTTCAAGTCTCGAAACGTTTTCCCTAATTTGACTTTTCTCTCGTTTCTTCTTCTCCGTTATTTTACTCCGATTTTTTCTTTCTTGCCGCCTTCTCTTTCACTCCCCTTCGTTCATTGCGGCGAGTGGGCGGCGAGCGACAATTAGCATACTCGCGTGATCAAAGCGGCAGGACGCGCGCGATGAGAATTAACGACCACCAACAAGACGACAACTCTTTCCTCGTGAGTAGCGCGCGCGCGCGCGTTTCCGATGCCTCGTCTTCGTCGACACCCACACGATGATTTTCGCGCAAATACTCGCGAAGATGAGCGGATCTATGACCGCTTCTGACGCAACCCGTGGATCGACGTGCCGACGTCGTCACGTGTGTCAGAAATAGCCGACGCACGCGCGAGATGAGTGATAAAATCATACTTAGGCGGAAACGCTCCCGCTGCTCGCTGATCGTTACGCGAAATTTAACTGTTTTTTTTTTTCGATACATATACAAAGCAATACGTAAAGACTAAAGAAAATATTGACATCTTCTTGTAAGGAAAAACTTGAAATGGAATTTTATCAAGCTTGAAAAATTCTTCCCGTTAAAAATAGGTTTGCACATTGCTGTTGAAAATTGCTATTAAAAATAATATTGTTATTAATATAATCAATACGTTAATTAATGCAACTCCGAAGTTTTGCCAAATTGATACTTAAGTGGCGCGTAAAGCACTTGCGTACTATTTTCGGACGTAGCTAAGAAGAGGTACGCAGAAGGGATATATTTACGGAGGAGATTGTCGGCATTTTCTCCTTCTTTCTTCTAGAATGAAGGGCTTCTATGCGAAGCGCTTTACAAGAATGCTTTGATTTATTTTCAGTCGTCTGCATGCGTCTATCATATGGTCGCGCTTGCAGATCAAGCGTGCGTGGCGCCTCGTATCGCGTCTCTGACGGTTCGCCTCTCCGATTCCCCTGACGTTAATTGCTCGTTTACACTGCTTGTTACGTTTTCCTTCGGGACAACATATCTGTCTTGTTTTCGCAGCGCATAAACCTCGCAAAATCAAGTATTTGCCAATAAAAAAATCGTACATCCTCCGTCAAAAAATAAATGTATGTTTCCAGAAACGTACGGAAGAAAAAAAGGAAAGATGAAAAACACTCCATTTTTATCTTTACATTATTTTATCTAGTGGTAGTCTTTTTTTTATCTATCAAAAAGAAACCAGATATACATTTAAACTTTGTAATTGCGCCGCCGATTTGTTTGCTCGTTATAACAACAAATGCGAATTCGAAATGTGAATGACGCATGTATGCACGACGATCTCTCACGTAACATATCCTATTTACTTTCGGCAATACGTATTTGGGAGGGAAAAGAGATAGGGAGAGAAACGCATCTCCGCTGCTTTCACCGCCACGGCGGCCCCTCTTCGTTCCGCGAGCATCGTGAAATGCAAATCGCACGGTGCGGCGCAATATGCTAATGCAACCATCGTGGTATCCGACAACATTTGTCTAACCGAGCGTTAAGATCCTGCCGGGGCACACTTGCCGGCTCCTTGTTTCACGCGTGAACGACCCTTAACCCGGCGCAACGAAAGCCTGAACCAACACCGGAATAGGAGGAGAAAGAGGAGGAGGTGGAGAAAAAAGGGGGAGGGGCAAGGGCTGTTTTCGCACTACGGATATGAGGATATCCGTATTGGGTCGGAGAACGTAAGCCAGATTGATGTACCGCGCGCGCGCGCGCGCGCTCGCCAACGAGATTTATCGAAACGATATTTATCGGTGACGATGTCTGACGGATTTTTCAATAGACGACCGAGTGATGTAAAGCGTGCTTTATTTCCGATGTCTACGTGCAGGCACGTTTCTTGTTTTGTTTCTCGCGTGCACTTAAATTTTCTCGAGAGATTGAATCTTCCAATTTCGCGCGTATATATTCCCTTCTTGCAGTTTTTACATTTAATTTTTTTCACATTACGTAAGATAGATATTTAATTTGCATATTTAAATGACGGAGGAAGAACATTGGTTGGAATCAGAGAGATACGAGAGAGTTAATTTTTGCAGGAGTAATTTCGCGAACTACGCGATAAGAGAGAGAGTACATGGGAAAAAATATAAGTCTCATATTTTAAGCTTCTTGCTACATGTCCGTGGCTCATCAACAACGGGGAGCGTTGCCAACGTTTCCTTGTCACGAACTTGGAGGCAGTTTGCCCAGGCGGAAGCAATCTCTTACTGACACACTGCACGCTCGCACATTTGTTTACGCGATTCAAGACGTGGTGAGAAAGAAAGAGAGAAAAAGAGAAAGAGAAACAGAGAAGGAGGAGCGGATAAATAATGAGTGCTTTTGTAGGATCAAGTCCGCGCGTTTTGCTGCAAATTTCAAAAAAAAAAATAATAATAATAATAATGTCCGTAATTGGATCGTGAAAGAGATTCTGTGCACACGCCTCAGCATACAGACTTTAACCACACTAATTAGCATCCCTCGATATTTAACGGCAAGCAGGGGTAAAGACAGGCTGTCGTCCCCGTTTTCCGTCGTGCTGCGACTACATCGCGATCTGTATAAAGGTCAAGTCAATCCATTGACGCGGTCGAAAAATTACCTTGCGGGCAAATATCCCTGTGAGCGAGGTGTACACGTTAACGTCACCCTCGCTTGTTACACGCAGCGAGGGTGAGATCGGAGGAAAAAAACAAATGTACGCGCGCGTATACACGGCGCGCGTGTGTATACGAGGGACTCTCCTTTCGGTAATCGATACTAATTAGAACGAGGCAAAGTTTCGAGCCGTGTGCCGGCGTTCGCTTCGACGGCAGCGCGCGCTCGCCTCACCCCGATGCGTGCGTATCCCTCCGTCCTTTCCCTCCAACCTACCCCCGCGCAACTACGTTCTTCGACGAGGTTAATACCGACGAGACGCGTATACCTACAACGTATTGTAGGCTTTCGTAGGATTTATCCAGCCATTATATCGGCTGGACGAACGAGCGAGCGAGCGAGCGAGCGAGCGAGTGTTCTCGACATAAATGGGCCCTATCACTGTCACACGAACAAAGCGGCGGCCCCGACGTGGTTATGACGGCAACGCGATACCCGCTTTCGAGTAATAATATAATAATAATCGCGCGGTTGTTTCGTCCGTCGTCGTTGAACCGCGAGAGATCGTTTCTTCGTTGAGCTCTCTTTTTCGTTCCCGTTGATGAATAGGACAGCGCGGGAGAGAAACCGCAGCCGTATAACCGGATACATCAGGCAAATCTGAATATGGATTTCATTCTTTCATATCGGCGGCTTTTTGTGCAATTATTTTTGCCTCCTCCTCCTCCTCCTTCTCCTTCTCTTCCCGGTTGCCCTTTTACTGTTCCCCTGTCTTCTTTGTACGCGCGCCTATCCTTGTCTCTTCGACAATGTGTTTACGACATCCTTCTCTATCCGGATGTTTTTTTTTGTATATCTCAATGCAAATAAAACTTTTTGCTAAAATAAACCTTCTATCTTATTTATAAAAAAAAACACTATATACAAGCGTTAAAAACGCCTGTTTATAACTTTCAATGAATTTTATTACAGAGTAAAGTTTTCCAAGAGAGAAAATTTCTCATTTTCTTCCCAGTCAGTGTACTACGAGCAATATTCCTTCGGGGACAGAAGATCCACAAAACGATGGTCTCCCTATCGTCCGCGGCTGTTACGTCCTTGACCGCTTTAACCGATCGGCCGATATCGATTGTGACTGCTCACCGCAAAACTATACTATCGGTTGTCCGAGCAATCAGTCGCTTCCGCTTTACGGATGCTGCTGATTACTACACCGCTCGTCCGAAATTGTTTCGTAATAACACTTCTGAGAAACTACGGAGAATACATTACATCGTAAAATCGAAAAAATCTTAAAACAGGCAGCGAGCCATTAAACCAGACAGATAGAAGTTTCAAGCACCTGGAACTGGAGAAGAGACACTTGAGCGAGAACTGACGATCATAACATTTTATCAATAACATTGGAATTCAAATTGTAAAAAAAAAAAAAAAAATGATTTCTATAATGTTCTACAAAAAGAATTTTATTGCATTTTTTCTTCAGCATGTAGGTGTGCGTTACACATTTAAACTATCATAAAAACATTCTATATACACGGATAAGAATAATCGGGTGGCCAATACCGAGTATCTCTTCTCGAGCGCTTAAGAGACGAAATAACGTACGCTCGGTTCCGTCTTGATGGCAATATCGGGCTGTTTCGATCGGACGCGGTAAAATCGACTGTTTGACGACAGGCTCATCCTCATCGTAAACACCGATGACGGCTTCTCGCGATGCCAAGAGCTATAAGTAAAAGGAACGCGCGCTTGTTTCCGGGGTTACTTCTGGCTCCGTCATGGAAGGATCAAATCGCGCGACGTGGCTGTTCATGGAATGTACGTATATGTTTCGATCTCTCGCGGAGAGGTAATCCCGGTTACGAGGAGTGCTGCGACATTTCCGAGTACACAAGATAACACCCGGGGAACGACGAAAAGGTGGGGCGCGTCGACGAGAGAGTATCCGTGAAAACGATTCTCTCTCTCTCTTTCTCTCTCTCTTGAGAGAGAAGGACCGTAAACCGTGGCCAAACAAACCCTGAAATAGCTTAAAGTCGACTCTGACGACGAGCTTCGCTGACTGCTGACGCGCATCGCGCGCGTCTGTCTGTATTCTCGGCCCGCAAATAAATAATAAACGTTACACCACACGCGCGCACACCACGAGTTCTTCGTGCACCCTGGACCGAAACTATCATCGGTCCCTTTTACGACCGACGAGTGCTTCGGAAAACGGCCAACGGATGAGAACGAAAGTAACCGGTCGGTCCGGGTAAAGTGGTTACACCGTGTTCCGTGTTCTCTTCTAAAAACGCCTACTTCAATGTATGTTATATAAAGCTGGACTCTCCTTTCTCACCAACACAAACATCATGTTCGCTCCTATCGTAGAATCGAATGCTTCTTTTTGATAATTTTTTTGTTCCGTTGCGAATTATTTTACTCTGTAGCGACTTTTTTAAATGTGTCTTAAAAAAATAAATTTCGACACTCGAGCAGATTTGTTTATTTAAACGTCAGTCTCGGTGAGAGGTGTGTGTTCGAATTATTAAACGTTTGAGTTAAAGAGCTTCGACTTGAGATAAAAATGATTCATCACAGTTTACCGCAAAATTATATTTGACAAAGGAAATTGTTTGCTCAAAGAACTGAAAATCCTGGAATGCGCGTAAAATCGTAATTGCCGATTACATTTTCGGTTATATCGCGCGTATCGGTCAGGTTAATTACCATTCCAAATGGCGAGCGCGCGTTTCAGCCACTTTTCCAAACGATCCCTCGGCTCTCTCCCGTCGTCGATATACACTATGATCGCCGTCTCCTTCCCGTTGGTGCCCTAAGGGCAGCTGGGAGCGCTTCCGAGCCCCAAAAGCCACACCCTCGATTCTCATTAAGATTTAGCGTGTAAACGAGCGTTGCCCGTGTCCGGACGGTGCTACTAATCGAACCCCTCGAGCCGAAAGAATTGAAAACAACGCGTTCGAGGCTTTTAGGAGAACGAGATATCAGGACCCGGCATTTATAAGGCCATTGGAGCAAGACGCTCGGGCGGTTGTCTGGTCGATTTACATTTAACGAAATTGCTATTAGGTGCAACCGGCACAATCATCAGTAAATTAATCTAAAAAAAAAAAAAATAAACGATTACCATCACGCGTCAAAGGACAAAACAAATCGAGTGTGCTGTACATCTAAGAAAAATTTGCTAAGCTTGTGTGAATTTTTTTTGCTAGCCATATAATAGCAAAACGTTTTTTTTTTTCTATGTATAAAATTGAAAACTCTTTTGAAAAACTGTTCCGAAACAAAAGAATTGTCATTTCGAATGTAGAAATAAAAAAAAACTAGAAGTTGGATTTTAATCTTGTGTCAATTAATTAATAAAAAAGAATGACGAGGTTTTTTGGAACAGACAGCTGGTAGTTTTCAAGAGTTAAGTTCGAACAGAGAGCCCAACTCTCACTTGCTTGGCTTTCCTCCTGACTTGGTTCGCGCGACGAGGCTACACGGCTTCTCTCTCGTCCTCCTCGTATCCTGTGTTGTTTCCCCCCCCGCCGCCCCCTGTTCCGCGCTACCGTCCGCGTTTCACCCTCCGTGTCTCATCCTCCTCCCGGGACCCTTTCTCGTCCTCTCCCCCTCTATAATTTTCACCCGAATACCTGCTCTAATTATAGGTGGTTCGTCACGGCGCGGCGAGTATCTTTCCTCTCTCGTGGTGTCGGTAGCCGCGCGGCTCCAGCCGTCGTGTACCGGCTCGTATATCGTCGCGAGATATTTCATCGCGCACCCGGTAAGATGATCCATAACGCGTCGGAGACGAGAGTCATCTCCCGATAACACACGGACAGCTCTGGCTTACCTTGGAGTCAGCGGTGGGCTCGGCGATCACAAAATCGAGCCCGATGATTTTACAGCGCCCGCCGCAATGTCGGCGAAAAGATGTATCGTGCACACGTTCGTCTGAGAATCGCACGTGTTATTATAGTCTTTTGTAGGCATCAATTAAAGTTGAAAAGATTTTTAGATTTTATTTTGTTTCATTTTTAATTTTCTCTCGGGAAGAAGAGAGCGAAATGTGGTTCCAGATGTGGTCGCGAGTTGACGAAATATCTTTAATGTGCACTGTAAAAAAATATGCATCAAAATGCGTTCGAAATGACACAAGTAAGAGAAGACCACGATAAATTGAATAAACGCGAAAAAGAGCACACGTTTTTTTTTTTTTTTCGCTGATCGCTCGCGGTTGTCGAACGGCGCACCCAGTCCGTGCGCGCAATGAAGCGAGGATTAATTAAATTACTCAATGCGCAACCGGCGTTATTTATACTGAGCGTTCTGGCTTACAGGTACTTGGGATTGGAGCCGAGGCTGACATCCGGCCCGGTCCAAGGGAGCGGCGTAGATTCGCAAATCGCCGGCGCGGGTGTGATCGGACCGGCGAGCGCCGAAAAGAACTGTAAGAACGTGTACCTGACCACCAAGCAGCAGACAATATGCTCCCGCTCGCCACCCGTCCTGCAGGTATTTACCTCGTGCCGGGGCCGCGAGGTCCTCTCTTTTTCTCTCTTTCTCTTTCTCGGATTAATGCCCGAGGAGGCACGCGGCTAATTCGATTCGCGGGACCTGCGACCGCGTGCCGAACGAATATAATGGCCTTCGTCGCCGCAGGTTTGTCCGAAATCGTTCGACCCGCTTACTTTTACCCGCTTTCTGAGAAAGCTCTCGTTCCAAGATTTTTTTCGAGAATCTTTTGCTTCTTCCGCGTAGAATAGGGAGAATGTGTCGTGATTAGTAACGTTAATGCCGCGTGTTAACCACAAAAATTTTGCGACACAAGAAAATCATGAAGAAATTGGCGGTTTCTCCTGTGTATATCCTTTGTAATAGATTCGTGGACTTTTCGGTTGAACAATTCTCCCATCGAGTCCGCATAATTATGATTTTTACGAACTCGAGTAAACTTCTGACCAAATCGCAAAGAACGAAGGTATTAAGCGACGATCAGTATATTTCATCGTGTAATCGGGCGACGCGATCTGTTTGTTAATACCGCGCGTTGCGGAATAGAGAAAGCTCTCGCGCGACGGGACGCATCCCGAACGCGGAAGATTTACAGTTATACGTTCGCACGGCGACAGGTAGGTACGAACATCTTTAAAGCGGAACACATTTGTTTTCCGATTGGCATCATCGACGCGTGATGACGATTTAGTTTCGGCGCGTACGGTGAGAAAAAGAGCCGCACACGTCGTGCAGCGTCGTCACAGCGCGTCACTCCCGAAATCGCGTTTACCTTTCCTTAATGCACAAAACTTGTCGGGACGAAAGGAGACGGTCGTTTAAGAATCCGAGGTGTCGGTTTCTGTAGGTAAACCCGGGGAACCGCGAGGCTTCGATACTTCTTTGAGCGACGCCGACAGTCCCGCTTTTCCGAATGCGAGCCGTACCGACAAAAGGCTCCGAGAGCATGAATATTCATACGTCAATCCGGCTATCGAAGTTTAATTTTTCAACAAGCGCGATCGAGAGCCCGTTAAGAGAAACGGCTGAATGCCTTCCGACGGCACACGGAAGAGAATGTTCCTATATACTATATTCGAGATCTACAGCTGTATTACTGCTCAGCCGCGTGATTTACGAGTATATCGAAGTATGTCGGTGCGTTTTTGCGCTAAGTAAAAACCGCTGACCGAGAATTCGCATGCGAACTATTCGATCGAGATAATATGGCAACGTGATAATAACACGCTCTTAAGAATTTTTGTGATAACAAAAATAAAAAACAAGATCACTAATAAATAAATCTTATTTACAAAATTAGTGCATTGATTAGCGAATTATTTTTCAAAGAACAAGGCAATTATTTGAACGATATGTATATATGTTAAATTTTTTTTTTATCGCTGAGGCTTTGTGTACATACGCAGAAACACATAGTCCTGATAAAAATGGGAGACTCTTGTTTGAACAGTGGCTTGTTCTTATGCGCGAAGAAACGTCGTTGAAGCATCCGAGAAGCGGCACTTCTTTTGATTCTTAGCTTTCACCGTCTTATTTTGCAGGCGGTGAGCGCGGGCGCCAGACTCGCCATAGAGGAGTGTCAGCACCAGTTTAGATCAGCAAGATGGAACTGTTCCGTCAGTCCGGAAAATCCCGAGAACGTGTTTGGCGGCGTTATGTTAGTCAGTAAGTACATACACACGCTCTCTTTCTCTTTCTCCGGTTCTTTCAATGGTTTCAACGCAACCGACGTGCGTGCGTCGAATGCGCTGCGGCATTAACTTCTCGTATATTGAGGAGAGGTTGCACACTCTCCTCGCGCACTTGTGACATCAAGTGCCGCAAGAGTGGTTTGACTTGTGTAGCGCGACAAAAAAATGCGTGCGTTTTGCAGATAGTCGAGAGGCCGCGTTCGTATACGCCATATCAGCAGCCGGAGTCGCTTACAGTGTCACGAGAGCCTGCTCCAGAGGCGAGCTCACCGAATGCTCCTGCGACAACCGAGTGAGAACGCGACGGCAGAACAATTGGGAATGGGGAGGATGCAGCGAAGTGAGTTTCGTAGTTTTTTTTTAATAATTTTTTCCAAAAAGTTTTATCGCGTTTGCGCTAACTTTGAGATACAACGTTTTTTTTTCATCTACAATTTGTTCGTAAGTAGGACCTTATTCGCAAAATCTTAATTTTCGGTTTGAAAGTTCGCTTTTTTGAAGCTCGAGGAAATAGATAACATAGTGAATACGATCTTACTTTTGATCAACGTCGCGTATATCTCAACACCGATGGTCATCGATGTCACAGAGGGTTGCAGTTTGCGAATCAAAACTTTTCCTGACATCTCTCTCACTCGCTTGTCTTCCTACGCGAATTTTAATACTTACTGCCGAAGACAAAGCTCTCGGGCAGTAAACGGATGCGTTTCATGCGAACGGCTGACCCCTTGTAGACATTGCCGGCTTACAAGGGGATTACGGAAGCTAAGCTTGTTAAGTTGCAACAACCCACCGGGCTCCCCTTCCCTGCAATCCGGACACGTAACTTACTTGGACGTGAGGAACGAGTTCGCACACATACACACATGCGCGAGAGCGTTGTGACACGTGCAGAGATAGTTAGTGTACGCGCCTGTCACATGGTTATTGGTCAGATTATCTACAAATTGCGTGTCTTATATACGTGCTCGAATAATTTATACGTCTTCAAGTGTGAGTCGATCATAATATTTGCAAGCGAAACAAAGTACAAATGTCAAAGTTGTAATGATTTCAGTCATATCATCAAAATTTCAAACGTATATTTTTACGTCACGTGTGAGAGATTTAACTTTTCGCAAGAGCTGTTTTTCTTATCCAATTTTCAAATCTGACTTACGAAAGACACGCTGTGATTGCATAAGTAGGTGAAAAGTAAAACATCGTGGGGAGTCGCGATGTCTTAATGAGAGAAGCTGAGCACTGTCGACAAATGACTCAGGATAACTTCGGTGACAGATCCTAGAAAAGATAATTATGTTTGCGCCCGTCCTGATTCGGATCAGTCGTCATAGGAACTTGTTTCGACCGAGTCACCGACGAGCCATTAGTCAAAAATTTGTCAGATCTTGCGAATTATCCACAGAGATATAAACGTCCATTAGACATTCATAGCTCTATGCGATATCTCTAATGGGCGTCTAATGGAATTTCTGCGTGGGTAGTTGCAGAATCGATGGCAGTAACAAGTTGGTGTTAATTAAGAATAGATTGATTGTTGTTTAACATACGGAAGAAAAAGTCAGAACTTATTTCTTTGTTGTCATATCACCGGTAAGATACTTAAAGACCGGCAGCTTTCGGGTGACTTACACCCCACCGGGCTGTCATCGATAAGTCGACGTGCGTGATGCCGGTCGGAAGAGAGAGTAAGACGATGCTCCCGGCAAGGATTACGTTTAGACAGCGTTCTGACAGCGAAGGCGAAGAGGGCATAATCTCGACTTGTTGACAAGTATGAGAAAACGTTCGAAAACACGCGAAGTACGCGCGTGCAAATATAAACACTAAGAATTTTTTAAATATTTAATGTGTGTATAAAAAATAAATGTAATTCAATGTGTGATATGTAAAAACTACATGAATAATAAAACAAAATTGTTGAGAATTTTACAATTATACTGCGACAAAATTGCACTGTGAGCTTTTAGAAATATTTGTAGAAACATTATGCTTGTACTTGACTCTCTACATTTAACTATCTACGGTCTACACAAAGCTTCTACCACGTGCGCTGCATCTGTAACCATGAATCGTAACGTAAAGCTGTTCTAAAGTTCTAGAGCTCCTCGAGGATTCTTGGGTGCTATATTTTACGCGAATCCTAAGCGAACTTAGGATTCGCCTAATCTCTACAGTTATTGTCGGCTTATTGTTGAATCCGTGAAATGAACTCAGACGGATAACATTCTATAGAGACGTAACGTTCATTAGACGGTCATAGCTCCGTGCACGTAATGAACGTGCTAATATAAAGATTTCTTTAGAGTTTTGTTTCGCATGGGGCACTTAAACATTTGGAGAAAAAACAAAACCCTTAAAATTTGTCTCGAACGTTTACTCAAACGTTTGTTAATGCACGTGAGATGCAGTTTTGTACATTATTAAAAAAATACGATAAATATCTCCTCTTACCTAGGATATACATTTCGGAGAGAAGTTTTCGCGAGAATGGTCCGAAGCCGGAGAGGAGCCGATAAAGGAGGGCGTTCTGCACGGGCCGAAAGGACTGGCTGGCCAGCTGATGAGGAAACACGATAGCGAGGCCGGTAGACGTGCCATTCGCTCTAGGATGCAACGTGTATGCAAGTGTCACGGTGAGCAGAAACACTACCGACTGTACTTACCAGTCGAATGTTGTTTCAACAGATGAACTTTCGCGTGCGAAATCTGAAATTTGTGAGAAAATATGCAAATGTAATTCTGCAAATGTAAATAAAATAAATTATATTTTTACAAGTCATCACTATTTTATCTTACGCTTCACTGAATTATTTCCTATTTTTATTTCTTTTTTTTTATTATATCAGGCATGTCCGGTTCGTGTAGCGTGCGCGTGTGCTGGAGAAGACTTCCGGCGTTCAGAATGGCTGGAGTGGCCTTGGCGGCTCTACACGAAGGCGCCGCTCTGGTGCGACTGGCGCAGCGCGGCGGACGTAAACCAGCCAGGCTCAGACCCGCGCGTCCCGATCTCAAACGACCAAACAAAACGGATCTAGTTTACCTCGAGGACAGTCCCGATTATTGCGAAAGAAATCTCACGTGAGTGATTCCGATTTTCGACAAGTTATTTCTGCAAAGACACAGACATACATATCTCTGTGTACACATGATAAATATCTCAACATTTTATCTCGAAACAAATTTCACGTGATTTCAAAACGCAAAACCTAAAAATATCGCAATTTCGTGTTTTCTGCAGGCTCGGCATTCCCGGCACACGAGGAAGAATATGCAATCGGACGTCTCTTGGTCTTGACGGATGCCGGCTGCTATGCTGCGGCCGAGGCTACCAGACGCGGGTGCGAGATGTCACCGAGAAATGCAAGTGTCGATTTGTCTGGTGCTGTCACGTGAAGTGCGAGTTGTGTCGGCACACGCGGGAAGAGCACGTGTGCAACTAGAGAGAGAGAGAGAGAGAGAGAAAGAGAGAGAGAGAGAGAGACGGTAAATGCATTCCCGAGGAGTTCGGCCTATCTCTGTGTAGGAACAACGTGCTCATAAAACATCGTTAAGTTCGGATTAATTATTCGTTGCCACACATTTTACGTTTAACATCCTCGTCAATTAGCGCCGTGAGAGGCTACAACAACAATTAACGTTGCTCTCTGTCTGATGACGGTCGTATAGTGAGTTTCGTTCTTTTTAGCAGTCACATTCGGGTCATATGAATAAACAAGCAAACGCTCTTGTTCTCGTCGAACCAAATGCAACATAAATTTTTTCATATGTTTACAAAAATAATATACGATATGAACATTCAATTCAAACAATTGAATATTTAATTGCACTTTCTATTAAGAACATTTGCTCAATTGTTACTCGTATGACCTGTGAACTTAAACGTATAATCTCGAACAGTTAGAAAATGCGTTTTTATATCTGCGCTAAAGAGAGACTCAAGTGAGGAATATCTTGCGACGATTAAAAGTTCTCAGTATTATTAACGTCGTGTAGCCGACATTAACGTCTGCGAAGTAGCTTGTCGCGCGTGGCTTATCAAACTGGTCTCTTGACTTGTCAGGTGCCACGTTACTCGGCGAACGTTAATGCATTGAAAGTAGATGTGTTACTTTAATTTACATTTAATCGCGTAATTCTATCTCAACCTGGACGCGCGCACCGCAAAAGAGAGACTTATATTCCAGGGACACATTAACATGCCATGCGTGCTCGCTTCGCATCATCGGGCTCGTGTAATCTGATGATTCGCGCGAGCAAACAATGCGAATGGCGATATACAGCAAGTTATTTCTCTCTCTTCCGACTATTATATATATATATATATATATATACATATATACATAATATATATATATATTTATTTATTTTATACGTCTATATTTACATACATATATATATATATATCTCGTACAATTACAACACACGCATTCTTTTTTTAGCGAGAATCAAATGATAAGAGTTTTCGTCGGAACTTTATCTCAAGTTTTTGTTACGTATTTATGCATTTTGCAATCGCTCGCCACCTTGATGTGCCAATTTGCTATTTCTGCGTAACGATACAAAACGAGGAGAGAGAAAAAAATAAAAGAGAAAGAGTAAGTGAAAAGAAGGGCAAAGAAACACATGCGACGATTCTTTTTTATTTTCGTGCTCTCGCGCGTATGACACGCGTGTGCAATTACAAGCAAGTGTGTCGAAATACACACGGATCTTCACGGTGTGTCAGATATCATCTCACCGATGGATGCTCTCTCTGTAGAATTTTCTCTTCAATTTTTAAACAAAACGTAGCAACAACTTGCGAGAACTCGATGAGCCTGAGAAAACGAACGGGGAGAAAATGATGAAATCTCCTCGAGTTTTCGCGCCTTGATTTTTCGCAAAACGAGAATGGGGAACAATTCTGTCAATGCATGTAAATAATGTCTCACTGTTTTTTCTCTAGATTATACGTGTTCACGCTATCATTGTTGTATATACATTATTAAACGTTTCATCTGCTTCGTTTAGGCGCTAAGTTTATATTGTTGTGCGTTTTTCACACGAAATATTTTTACCTCCCATCAGCGATTTCATCTAACACACACACACACACACACACACTGCCACTCTGTGTCTATCCCTACACGTATTTAATATATATAGATATATATATATATATAGATATATATATACAACCGCTTTGTCTCGCATGCCGCGCCAATTAAGGCAGTCTAGTCATTTACGAATTTTTCCGACCCATATCAGCCGACGCACTTACGCTCACACAACGAATGTTATACGCGAGGTTTCGTATTTTCTTCGCTCGAGCGAATTGTAGTAGTTTATTAATAACGTAAATCGCGCAATTATATTTCACAAAATATAGACATACGCATTAATTGTTTTATACTATAGATATATTAAATACGTCTTACCGAACACAAAATATCTGCAACCTTTCGAATTTGCTGAAAAATTATTTGACGAGTCATCGAAAAAAAACAAAAAAAAAAAAAAAAACTCGTCGAATAATTTGTATATTAATTACTTTACACATGCGGTTTTACACAATGTATTTACGTGTGTGCGATTGAGGATGAAACGAATATCCGAGAGACTAATTGATGAATGACGCGTCATAATATTCAACGGGAATTCAACAGGAGATCATATTATTCTAATTGATGTTGTATCATGTGAATACAAAAAAAAAAAAAACATCCGGAAATATACTTATTTCGGCAATATACGTGAGGTTGCGCGCGCGTATCTATATTTCATAGCTTACTCGTTTAGAATACGGCCTTATAAGCAGCGGCGTAGTAGATATCGCGATTCGTCCGTAATATTATAAGGATTTATATTAGCGATAAAAACACACGAGATGCGAACACGCTCGTGCCCTCAACAACATACAGAACTTCACAGTATTGACAAACGTGTAATTTATTTTTTCTTCATCATACATCACGTTATATTATCCGTAGTAGTTTATTCGTCAGTCAGGTATTATGAGCAAGCATTATTACAATATTAATTGTAATAATTAGTAAATATTGTAATAATTAGTAACAACGTCTCTTTGCTAAAAAAACAACTATGAGATATAACTATGAGATATTTTAGTTGGTAAAAACATTTATATTCGTATGTACCTGTATATTATTATTATTATTATATAATTCTACGTGCATTTATATAAATATACATATACAGAAACGTCCATATACCTGTGTGTGTTGTCTTCATTAAAATCTCAAACTCAGTAAACTAAGTCATCGTGTGTAGCGTCCTTTCGATCTCTGCACCTTGGTGGCTCGCATAAGATATGCAATCACCGCGCAGCCCGCGCACATGAGTCCGAAAAATATCCCTACTAGAAGACCCACAAAGAATTGAAGATCTTCCGTGAGAGTTCTCGCCTGGATCTTCGGCTGATGAAACTTCTCACTATCTTCTTTTGTTCGCGCTACGTAGCGCAGCCAGTAAACAAGTCTGTCGGACGCCGGGGTCAGTCTGTCGCGTATCGCCAGAGAGATTTTGCGCGCGCTCTCGCTGTACGCGACGATCTCGTGCATCGCTTGCACATCACTCGCGATCTCTTCGGCCGTGGCGTAGTCGGTCGAGAAACGCGCGAAACCCAGTTCGACCGCTCGTGCGGCATTGCGAGACTCGTGCTCGTTCCGCGGAAAACATATTACGGGTGTTCTGTGAAAGGCGTTCTCTAGAAGTTCCGTATCGCCGCAGTGACTCAATACCACTCGTGTTCGGCTGTAACCTGCAACAAAAGAATACAACACATATTTTCTCTCGAGCGGTTATTCAGTCGAATGTGGCGCTTCGTTCTCGAAAAATAGTCTTGAAAAGTTTAAAAACTTTTATACCTATAAGATCTTGTCGATCGATGTTTCTGCGAATGTAAAGATTCGCGGGAATGTGTGCGTTATCCTTGTTAACTTTCCAAACTACGGCCAGGCCTTGCCTGTCTTGAGGCAATTTCTTTGCTAATTCCCGTATCAGAGTCTCGTAACTCTCGTCCAAGAGAGCAATAACAGTTCCCATTCTGTGTTCTATCAATGGTTTCTGCAAGTCTCCAGGTAACGGTTGTGGACCTCTGCAATGATGACAGCCAATCTAAAAAAAAAAAAAAATGATTTTAAATCGACTTTAAATCGATTAACGTAGATCGAGGAATTACCTGAATAGCTAAAAACATTTTAATTAAAACGACTTAAAAAAAAATAAATTACAACGTAACATGCGTTTACAAACCTGTACAAGCAACTCTGTAAGAGATGCAAAATTGGAACGTAACACCGTGTCAGTTCCCCAAAGTACTAGACGGACGTCGGAATAAAGACGGTCAAACTCGATATTTGCATCGCATGTTAAGTACTTGCACACCAATCGTACAGCCGGAAATACATAATTGTTCTTAGCATTGGAATATACAGATCTTGCCGCAAACGTCGTCGCCAATCTCGAAAAAAAACTGCCGTTATTCACCGACAAAGCGACTCCGGTGCTTTCAAATGCATACAATTCTTCATCTGGATTCTGTATCCAAATCACTGGAATGGAATCGATATGTCTCACAAATGGCAGCAAACAACCGTCGTGTCTAAAACAACGAGAAAGTATGCGCAAAGTCTCGTTAAGTTAATAAAGTTTCATGGTTTTTCATGAAAAAACATCCTTTAATGAGAACTTGAAGCCTAATATACCTTAATACTGGAAATATGGTAATTGTGGGCTGAATCTCCTGTATTTTTTTAAATATCTTCTCATCCTTCAAAAGACTGTCACATGCTTGTAGTGCACGCTTCTCAGGATAAATTGAACTGCCAGTATTGACATTCAATTGTAGCACTTCAACATCAATCAAATTATTATAAATGTCCTGAGCAGCATAATTGGGTATTATTAACGAAGTGTCAATTCCCTCATCTGACAGAGTATTGGCGAGTAATGATAGATCGTATATATTCTCAAAAGCAACTATCAGAGCTGAAAGAGGAGGTGCCACAAGACTGGAGCTGCTTACAAATTGGAACAACCAAGAACACACATACAAACGAATTAGTGGCAACATTTTAAGTTGTATTTAAATATTCCTGTTTTGTTTCCTAATAATTAATTTATAAAAGTTAGACACACAAGGTGCTTTATAAAATACAAATATAATTGAATAAGCTCCAAGTCAGTCTTTCAAAAGTTATGATTACACATGTAAAAGCCAGATAGTACTTAAGTTTCTTGGAAAGCTTCTTAAATTTGTTTGAAGCTAATATATTTGACCAAATAGAATCTGAAACAATACAATAGATATTATATCACAAGATCTTACACATATTTTCATTTTCTCATTAAAAAAACACAAAACAATAAATCTTACCTTTTATATTGCTCCAAAAGCTTTAGTATTCAAACTAAAGTTGCTTATACATTTATAGGCAATCCATGGCTTTTATATATGGATCCTTTTTCCTGTATAAAATTGACGAAACAGTGTTTTTTTCTTCGAAATTTCGGACTTTGTCCTCTTGAAATTCTTTTAGTTTAAACTTTACTGCTTTTCACACAAATGTATTCTAAGCTCAAGTGTTGGCTCCAATCGGCATAAAATTCCAGAAACTCAGCGGCGACCGAAGTTTCTCGTGGCCGTTGCCAATGGACATGTTACAACGTCGTATAATTACAACGTACGGCGTATGAATAAGTCGTTTTCGAACGCAGAACGCTCGCGAGACGTTGCGTACACGCGTGGGACGTGTGTAAAATTCAGTTCGTAAACCTCATCCCTTTAACATCTTTTCATGGATCAGCTGAACAAAGTGGACCAAATATTGTTCCGGCTTAAATGTCCGTGCACACAAATCGCGACCAATGGCCGCGTTCAGCAGACCAATTGCTGAGTTGTCGTCTTGTCAACAATCGACGTTGATTGTTTGGTTCTAAATGTAAGGAGCCAATCACATTCGATTGCTACAAAGCTTGTTCTGCTTGATGGGGATGGTTCAGGTGCGTAAACGTGACGAAGAATAATTGTCTAGCTTAGCTTTTAATCGACAGACTGTGCAAACGTACAGAAAAGAAGTCTCTATGGCTAATTGACAGATGGTATCTTCGTTTGGATCAAATTTATCTTTGCCCCGCACATGTAGAAACATGTAGGAGAGAGTGACATACGCGAAAGTAAAATAATTTGTTATCGGGCTCGACAGTTTAGGAAAATATGTAACAGACCAGTATTTCTGAGAAAAGAATAGACAAAATATGCGAGAAAACGTAGAAATCATTGACCGTTGAGGAATAAATGTATTATTTAAGTGTGTAGAAAGCTGCTTGGTAAAAAGTCAGGAAGTAAACATTTAAAGTTGACATTTAGAGTTGTCGTTAACGCATAAAATCTGCGATTCTCTTTGCGTGTGACGATGATTATTTGATATATCTGAATATGGAGGACGATAACAAAGAACGTCGAGCACTGCAGTATTATGTCGCTAAGCAGGACACGGTATTGGTACGGTTATTCGGCACGTGCGACGTTAACGTTAATGATCTACGTCTGGGAATGCTTGTGGAAGCACTGGAGGACTCGAAGGATAGCGTGCTGAGAGTACGCGTGACAGACATCGGCGGTTCCAAGTCCTGGTATGGCACCGAATGGCGTTGCCACAAATACGATTTGATCCAGGTATCGCAGAAGATCTGGCATTATCTTCTTGCTGTTCAATCGCCTCAGGAGAGAGTCCGACTGGCAAATGATAAGGTTCTTTGTGAACGACTGAAGAATATATCTGTAAACGATAAAGTCTGGTACTGTCCAGATTCGTCTAACAAACGAACAAGGGAACTGGCAGTGGTCAGATACATTGGACTTGTACCACAGCTTGGACTGGGGCATTACATCGGTCTGGAACTATTGGTACTTTTAAAGAAAAATCTTTTATTTTATTGTTGCTTATAGAAACATTTGTAATATTAACATAAAAAAGGTATTTGTCATTTAAAAATTAATTATATACAATTGTCATGATTGTGTACTTTACAGGAAAGCCAAGAGATATTCAAAACATCACAATTGGCCAAAGAATATTTTATTTCCACACATCGAAATTCTACTGTGTTATTTGCAACTGTAAACAACATATATCCGTACAAAGAAGCGGATACAATTTCTGGCCATATTGAAAAAAGTATGTATATAAGTTATAATTTCATATTTCTAGTAGTTTAATAGCATAATCTATATTGTTTTTTTTTTTTTATTTGATTTCAGCATCGTTTTTAAAGACTACTACAGTGACTGATTATGCTAGTGATAAGAAAAAGTCTATATTTGATAGCACACCAGCTGTTCTAGTGGAACAATTTACTATGTTTGATGACAATAAGAACAACAATCATGATTCTGTCAATATGTTAAAGGATCGTCATCATGTAAAGACTAATCTTGAAAGTGATGTTAATAATCATACCAAAAACATCGATCACGCTCTATTTACATGCGGTAATTTTATATAAATAATCGAAAATACAATAAATATACTTACTTTCTCTACATTTTTCTTCGAAAAAACCCTAGAGCAAAATTTAGCCAGTGCCGGGCATTAATTCCTTTCGTGCGGTAGGAGTTAATAATAGATGTTTAAAAATAGACGCAAACCTAGTCTAACTTCCTAGACAGCTGCCGGCAGGTTACAAGACGGTCTGCATATTGTATTTTTTTCTTCACAAATGGCAACGGATTTGCAGAACATTCCTATCTTTGTATTGGAGCATAAGTGGAGTAGTGATGTAGAGTCAAATATATATAGTGATGTGGAGGACGCGCGTGGTGCAAGTCTGTTGGATTACAGTAAGATATAGAGTTGACATCTTGTCTCTCTGTCTCGCAGTTAGAACATTTGTATTTATACGACGATATTTCTATTTATCCATATATAATAAAAGAATGACAATCTATTTTTAAACACCGTCTTTTCTGCAAATGTTGTATGCGCAATGTTATAAAAATTTATATGTGTATGGTGTGTGCGTGTGTGCGCGTTTGTATGTGTAAACTAATGTATTTATATACATATATTTTAATATAAATATGTATAAATATATATTACCTTTCAACAGGCAATGTATCAGAAAATAGTGAAGTCAGAAAATTCAGCAGAGTAGAAAATAAAAGTGATTTGATGGTCGGTTCTAATGTAAAAGTACTATTGGATTCTGACGTTCACTATGGAGTTATTCGTTGGATTGGTACACCGTCTGGTATAAGTCCTGGCAAATTGATGGCAGCTGTTGAATTGGTAAGTAAAACGGAATGATTAAACAATCGCCAAAAAAATATTAAGAGAACGAACTCGAACGATATGTATTATTCATAGGATGATGGGCATCCTTTAGGTACTGATGGAACGTACAAAAATATTAGATATTTCCACTGCAGGCCTCACAAAGCTATATTCACGGACCTCGAACACTGTTCTCATTACGAAGACGTAAGTGCAAACGAAATTCTTTGCGATGTTATCTTGTTAACATGTCTTGAGAGATGAGTGAATCGTGAAAATTTGTTTTTGTAACAGACGAAGCTCGATGAACAGTCTGCGCTCACAAATAATGATAATTTTGGTACCATGGAAAGTTCCGTGATCACGGGCATAGTACGGCCTATCTCCGTCAAAGGAGACTTAGAGAGCATATGTGGGAAGTACCGTGGTATTCAAGGCCATCATAATTCATGCTACTTGGATGCTACTCTTTTCAGTATGTTTACATTTACCAGCGTATTCGACAACCTCCTGTTTCGGTAATATTTTATTATTTTACTGCAAAATCGGATATTTATTTAAATAATCACGAATTATTTTGTCTGTAATAGAAAATACATTTATAGATTTTTCATTTATATATACGTAATTTATATGGAAGTGTTTTTTTTTTTATAATTGCTATGTAATGTGACTTCTTTCAGACCGCCAAATGAAAAAGACTGTCCGGAATATGAAGAAGTACAGAGGGTTTTGCGAGAGGAGATTGTAAATCCACTCAGAAAGAATATGTTTGTCAGAGCAGATCGTGTAATGAAGCTTCGAACGTTGCTCGAAAAATTATCGTCAATATCCGGTCTCACTAGTGAAGAGAAAGGTTTCTCTTTAAATATATATTTCGATATTATAAATTTCATTTTAGGCTAAGTTAAGTGACAGTAATTGTTAATATATTTATAAATTAGATCCGGAAGAATTCTTAACGTCGTTGGTTGCTCAGATTTTGAATGCCGAACCATTCCTCAAATTAAGTTCCGGACAGGATGCGTATCACTATCAGTTGTTTGTTGAAAAAGACGACGATCTAAAAACGCCGACTGTGCAGCAATTATTGGAACAAAGCTTTCTGACAAGTAACGTCCGACTGAAAGAAGTCCCTTCGTGTCTTATCATACAAATGCCGCGATTCGGAAAGTCTTATAAAATGTATCAGAAGATACAACCTACGTTGCTGCTCGACGTGACGGATATTATCGAAGACTGTTAAGTATTTTGTCATATCGCGCTCATTGCAATAAATAATTGTACTTGTTGTCTGAACTTGCGACAACATTTAAGTGTTGTTTTGCAGCACCCAGACAATGTACGGTTTGCGGCAAATTGGCTGAATTCGAGTGCAAAGAGTGTTACGGACAGTGCGGCGTTGGTATCGAAAGTATAGCTTTCTGTTTACAATGTCTGGAAAACGTTTGTAAAGCATGACTCATATGAGATAAACGAGTATGATAAACGCGCGGAGATCCATCATTTTACGTATTTTCTTCAGGTGCATCGTCATGAACGAAGAACAAATCACGAGCCGAAAAAGTTAATGGTGCCTGTAGACTTTGCATTTCTGCAAGAGCATTGTCCTGTTCCGCGTTTGTATTTGGAGCTTTCCGCGGTAGTCTGCATCGAAACCTCCCATTACGTTTCATTTGTAAAATGCGGCCCGGGTTCGGAAGCGCCATGGTGTTTCTTTGATTCTATGGCTGACAGAAAAGGTACTTTACAGTTTATTTTATTAATAACATCACGCAGTATAATATAATACGCACAATTGTGTGATTTTATTTGTAAATTTTTATAAATTATCAGGAGAGCAAAACGGATACAATATACCGGAAATGGTGCCATGTCCAGATTTTCCCTACTGGTTGAGTGAAGAAGGAGCAAGTTACTTGTCCAAATTGACAGACGATCGTCAGTTACCGGAACACGCAAAGCGTCTTCTTTGCGACGCGTACATGTGCATGTATCAATCTCCCGATGTCATGATGTACAAATAATTTTAAAAAAAAAAAAAAAAAAAAAAGAGTGCAATATTCTACTTGCTGCTTCCTCTAAGAATATAAGTTTCTTTATAAACGAACGTAATTGTAGCTATCACACAAGCAATCCGAGATCTTGAGAAATATTATGTACAAATTAGAAGAGAGAGAATATATGTTTATATGCTGAAAAATAAATATAGGAAACTGACAATATATATATACATTTATCTACGTACGTAGAGAACACTTTATACAAGATTTAGATTGATATTATAATTGTAAAGAATACAATTTCGCTTTTGTCTTATTTTAACGTTAATATAAATTATCTCTTGCAAAATTAGGATTAGTTTTTTCGTGAAAAAACTATTTTTTGTTACGATCGTGTATCATTGGTTGCG
This sequence comes from Pseudomyrmex pallidus, assembly GCA_014825455.1. Taxonomy (NCBI): domain Eukaryota; kingdom Metazoa; phylum Arthropoda; class Insecta; order Hymenoptera; family Formicidae; genus Pseudomyrmex; species Pseudomyrmex pallidus. Next base: position 1,948 of record QVNV01022773.1, on the reverse strand, counting down.
ATCGGAGCGGCGTTGCTTTGAAGTGTCTATCTTTGTTCTACATATGCTGAAAAATAAAGACGGAGAATGACGCTTCATAGCGTTTGGGAGCATTTGTAGCATAACCTTGACCACAGCTGTAGCAGGCAGTATTCGTGGTATTTTTGTATAACGTTTTATAATGTGATTTTGAAGAGCTAATCTTTGAGACTTGAAATGCTTGCGAAGCGATCGATATTCGCGTTAAATAAAGTGATTGTCCAGCGTTTATACTTTCCAGATGGTTTATCCAGTCAAACCTCACGCACGTATAGCGTGGATCACGAGAAGAGGCTGCACGAATGGAGAGATAAGGAGGCAGCTCTGCACGAGTCCAGGCTCGGTGACGATCCTGAAAAGCCCAAAAACGTTTTTTGGTTTCCGACAGATGCGCCTAAGCAGACCGACTTCTCCATCGGCAATCTCCCGAGATGGTTCGCGCATCAGAAAGAGTTGATGATCAAACGAAATCAGAGATTTATACCGGAGAGGCATGAGGCATTGGGCGCTGATCTTGCAACCGCTCACTTTCTCGTAAGACGCGGTGGCCGAGTGAGATTCAGAGGTAATAGTCATTGGACGGAACAAAAAGACGAGAAAGATGATATCAATCTGCCCAACACTTACGATTCGCGATACATTGTCGAAGCGATAGATGTCAATGGATTTGATCTGCGCTATGAAGGTCTGAGTAATTTGTGCGGTCTCATCAAGTTGAAATGGCTCAGTCTAAAGAATTGTAAAAACATTGACGACTGGGGCTTGGATAAGATCTCAGCAGAATTTCCAGAACTGAAGTATCTAGACATCTCTGGATGTGAAAAAATCACAGAGAGAGGATTGGAATCTCTGTACAGAATGTCCTCTTTGAAAACGTTAATTGTAACAAATTACAATAAGTCCGTTGCATTTGAGCTAACTTGTTTGATGCTAGAAGATTGTATACCAGGACTGTCATGTGAAATAAAATAGTGTCAATAAAAAGTTAAAAGAAACAGAAAAAATAAGAGTACTACAGACTTATCAATGCTTGAGACTAAACTACAAAGAATAACAAGTACAAATTAAAAGTAGGATAGAAAATTTATAATAAAAATTAATAAAATTTCCTTATATGAAATTTAAGAACTTTCTCATTGTTAAAAAATTCTCTGTGGATACTTGACTGATGAGTTTTTATTTTTTTCTCTGCGTCTCTTTACAAAATGTAATTCAGCTTTATTGGTAATGCCATAAGCTCTAATGTTTTCATTATCCTTATCAAGTCTGACATCTTCAAAGCGGAGGTGATACTTTTTCCAGATATGTTTCCAACTGATCTTCTTGTTAACGTTTTCTCTCTTCAAAGACAGATTCGTGTGACGTTTTATAGACTTCTTTAAATCAAGAACTGTTGTATTGTGAGTGGGAACCTTGTACAAGACAGAAAATACACATTACTTTAAAAGCAATAAATTCAATGAATAATGTACAATGCAATCTATGTAAATTATAAAGGATATGTTACCACCACTGCAAGTTTTGGTAGTTCTCCACGATTTAGAAATAATGTTATAGCTTGTCCCTGTGCAACTGCAATCTGTGACTTGAGTTCTTCTATCGTGATATCAGCAGGTAATCCGGAGAGCAGTGGATCATTTTCAATGAGATCGGCTATAGCTGCTCTCGTCAACTTTACCAGTTCCTGATGACTGATTCTAACTTCAGAATTTATCTTGTCGACGCATTTTTCTGAGGTATTTTTCAACGTATTTTTAAATTCCGCATCCTTAACAGTATCCATGAATTTGTATGCAATCTTTCCGACCTGTTCTGACCATTTCTAAGGGTGAAGTTACATGGTAAGCCCATTCTACAATAAGATATTAGTTTAGTCGTAAGCTGTATGTCGTAAGAAATGGACCAATCACAGACAAATTACAGAAGAATA
>QVNV01022772.1:0-14576 GCA_014825455.1 Pseudomyrmex pallidus | reverse complement strand
TCTCTCTCTTTCTGGTCGTAGGATGTGATTTCCGCGCAACAAAATGTACGCTGAAACATATTGTATGACACGTGTGCTTTCTATCCGATCGAATACGATCTTACATTATAGATGTAATATGTTTTAACTTCTGTACGTATCTCAAATACACGTAGAGTATCTCAAATAACACAGGCCGAGACTTCTCGAGTATCCTGCAACTTGGGAGTTCGCGCGCTATTAATGCTTTCAAAAGCCCGGGCGTGTTCTAGTTCGAAACGGAAGTTGCAGAGCGGGATTTCTTTTAATCCGCCGGCCCGGCGGTTCGCTCGGTCTCGGCGGATGCAATCCTATCGTAAAACGGGGGATTTGTCCGTGGAAAAAACGAGACTCTTCTCTTCGCAAGAGAATGCAACTATGTGTGTGCATCGTGCACGCGTTATGAGCTCGTTCTCGAAATGCACTGACGCTTGGGTGCTAATCACAGCCGGAGGTGCAGGGGCGTATCGGGGGCGGCGTGGCGGAATATTTTGCCCCCCCGAGAGATCTTCGCCGATCTCACAATTTCGATCCCATTTCGCGCGATACGCGGTTTGTCGGATTATATGTCGAACGAACTATAAAATCAATTTCCCATAAAAAAAAATACCAGGGGTTGCAACGTGTATCTATCGTCAAATATAACATAATTGCAAAATAAAGAAATAAGACGGTGAAATCGAGAAGCTGACATCGTTCGTGGCTGCGGATCTCGTGAAAAACGATCGTCTAAAATTTCCGGGGCCGGTTTTGATTAATTAGCAGTCACAAGTGTTCAACCTTGTCGTTTCTCGTTTGCCCGCGGTAAAGTGTCTTGTCGTGCACCGCGAGTGCGCAAAAATAAACAAAACAACGCGCGCCAGAGAAAAGCGCAACATCAGCGTCGTTATCGTTCCTCGCGCGCGTCAATCTCCGCGCCTCATTGTCGATAGATTAAGGCAGATTAGACAAACCTACTTTCGGTACGTCGCGCCGTCCGTGTTATAGAACCAATAGATGTATATATACACAAGGGGAGTGCTCCTCGAGAGCAACATCGCATCAATTATCCGCGACATACTGGCGAATTTGTACTCGCCGATTTTTCCCGCCGGCGGAAATTCAATCTGCGGAGATACCGCGGACCGATTAGAATTCTCCGCCTTCACGAAGTGAATGCAATTCTGAGAGAGAGATTGTACGTTTTAGTTTTAATTCTCGTTGCGGAATCGATTCTTCCCAGATAAGCATACGAGAGGAGGACGAGACGAAATAAAATTTAGGAAACAATCGAAATCATCCTTCAGCATTTCACACGATTCTGCGAACATTTGCAACAGAGTTAAGATTTTTGTTTCTCTCCAACAATAGACAATCTTATCCGAATGAAGACTCAACTGTCCGTGGGCGGGTCTCGTCAACGTCGGCGAGCGTTCGACGAACGTCTTTTTGATGCGGGACTCGAGAAGAAGCAACGGAACCGGACGCGTCATTTTCGTTGCGCGAATACGTCAAGCGCCTCGTCGGCGAGTGCGAATGCAACACGCGCGAATAACGTTTCGAGGCGTTGAAAGATGGTAGCCGAGGCATTAATAAATATGTGGTCTACGTATAGCCGCGGGCGTCCCTCTCGCGCTTCGGCAACGCGATATGACCGCTATAGCGCGATCGTGCGGCTCGCTCCATAAAGTTGTTGTGGCCTCCCTGTCGGTTGCGCTCTACAAAATTGCTCGCTCGCTTCTTCATGACGCGCCGAGTCGTCGATGTAGGAGTATGAAAATCTCGCGAGAGAGCGAGCAGTCACTTCTTCCGTTATCAAACACGGAATCTCGGCGCGAAATGTATTCAGGCAGAGAGAGACAGAGATGATCTCTCGGAGAGATTCGAGAGAGAGATCACGCGCGGACAATAAAGCGAAAGATTTTGAGAATGTTAACAAAATTAAATCTAGACGTGAACTCGATTCGAATGGATTCTACAAAAATTGTATACAAAAATTCGAGAATTACAAAAGTAACTTGCAAAAGGAGCACGTACCCACGATAAATAGTTATATTTCCGTAATGAACTAATCTCTAATAGGCTTATTAATTAATAAAACCAGACGCAATTTCACGGATTCGAAGTTCTCGGCTCGATGATTTTGAGAAACGAGAATTCTTTCACTAAATACTCGCGGTATGTCTCTCGATGCTGGAAAATTTCCGCGATTTTCTCTCCAAAAAAAAAACGTATCCCGATTCGATACGGGAATTCCTGAATGCGCTTAAAATCGATCACGCGGGAGTACATTTAGCGGATCGATACGAGCAATCTACAGTGTGCTGATCGATCCGGAAAAAAATCGTCGAATGTGAAATTTCGCGAATTCCTTCGCGGATATTCGTAGACGCGTTATCGTGTTCCGATTCCTACGACGATTTTTGTTAGCTATCGATAACAACAAAGACGCGACCCAAATGCCGTATTGTTTATTACTCGACATTTTGTATGCGATCGGGAAGCGGCCAGTCGGTCGCGTTTCGCGCCCGCGATCTCCGTGTAACTAGCTTCGTATCCCTAATTGCGTTATATCTCATGGCCCCGCCTTCGCGAGATCGAAACGAGCGAACGGTTCAAAATCGCGAAAAATCGCACACATGGCATCGTTGCTGTGTGAAAAGGCAAGGTAGGAATCGCGAATTTATCTACTTCTGTACTGTGTGCGCGCGCGCGAATCTGCGATCGACGGAATAGTTTCCGGAGAACGCGTGCGCGCGCGCGAAAATATATCTAACCGCAAATATAAACTATAACAAATAGCGGCATAAAATCGCCATTCTAACGATGCCAACGGTAGAATAGACTGTAACATCAAGAAAACTCTCCGTGCAAATCTGTTCCATACTTTTTAACACATGCGCGTATTATAGAGATGTTGTATCAAAATGTAATGTTACACTCGCGGTATGTATTTTTGCAATAAGATCAACTCAATAAATTATTTTTTTTAAAAGAATGTTGGGTTTTCTATTGTTAAAAAAAATTCGTTTGCACTCTGAGTAATTTTTTGTTCTACTACATCCTTGCTTATTTAATCCTAAAATTTGTGTTCGCACAAGAATCTTGTTAAATTCGAGACTCAGTTGGAGAAAAATACGTCAAATTAAAAATAACCGAATTAAATTATCGGGCAAGAAAGAACCGAAAAATTCGCGGACGTATGCGACTTAGATCTCGCACCGAATGCATGAGCTACGAATACGGCGCAGTAGGCAAATACGGACGACGAGGATCTCGCGCGCGGCGCTCGCACGGAGAACTTTCTAATGCCTGCATTAATATTTTTGTGCTTGGGAGCTAAAGCCGGAGTTGCGTCAAAAGGTCGAGCGCTCGCGCGCGCGCGCGCGCTGTTTCTTGCACGCGCTGCAAAACGGTCGAGGTATAAATACAGTACATCGACTTTAACGACGTAAAGACGAGATCGAGACACGCTATTATTAATTAACGTTACCGTTTATTGTATTAAACAATAATGTACCGCGGTTGCAACATGCATCGCGTTGTAGACAAAGAAAGAGAAAGAGAGAGAGAGGGAGAGAAGTGAATTTATTACTTAAAAAAGGTTTGTTTTCTGTAATATCTTGTCTGAAGTCTTTGAGAGTGTAATGAATATTATACTCGTCTATTTCTTTATAATTTGTAGACGTGAATAATAATTTACGAGGAAAAAGTGATAATAAAATTGAGAAGACGACTTGACTTTATCTTTGATCGTCCAAGATGACTTTTCATTCTGAGAGAAATCTCTGAAAGACGTGTACTTCTTTGATTCGAAGAAACGCGTTGACACGAACCAACACTTACGTTGACAAAACCGACACTCAACACCGCGTACAAAGTTGTACGCACATAAGTACGTGTAATACCTACATCCGGAAGAATTCTAGGCTGATATCGGTCGTTTATTCTGGAATTTTACAAATTACAAAGTTCTCTCTCTCGCAAGAGAAGAGAAAGAGAAAAAAAAGCGAGCCTGTTTTGTGTCGCGAATTCCGTTAACGATGTTATTCCGGGCGAGAAAAATCCCGATGACTCGGGAAATCTGATCTTGATTTCTTGCCGGTTCGAAACGAAGAAGCCGCCTCGCAGCGGCCGCCGATGTGTTCCCGTTGGAGTCGACAACAAAACATCCGCACGCGCGAGAAAATTGCACGACGGAAGGTCACCGTCGGGGGGACGGACCTATTCTCGCGAAAATAATGATCGTTTCATTATAGACGTGTGTATCGGTGCGCGTCAAGTAATTGTCCTTGATAACGGGAACGCGATGCAACGCGTAACGGGGCGGCCCGATGTATTATCACTTTGTTCCCCGCGTATCGAGACCGCCGATACAACGTCGATATCAGCGAAGGGATCTCTTAACCGCGCGACAGAGAATCGGAAGATTCGCGCGTCCCGGTTTATTACGATATACTTCCCTCTCCAAAAAAATCCCATAATGTTCGCGAAATTTTCTGACTTTAGCGGTCGATCGTCTTTTTAGTTTTTGAACGATCGATCGTCAACTTTCCGCTGCGTCATTTGCCACGGCAGCGGCGATTTCTATCGATAACTCGTTAAGCTCGTCGTTACACTCCCTATCGATCCCCTCGATCTTTCAGCGGCAATAAAATAGCGATCGCGTAGCGTAATCGATATTGCGGCGGCAATAATAGATAACCTTACAACTGAAATTAATAAAAATACTCCGTGCGGTATATAATCCGCAAATCACCGGCCAGCACCCCTTGACTTTCGTCCTGCCGCGAAATTACAACGCGCTAGGCGATAATTGCGTCGCGCGCGGCTCGTATTTAGCGCGCAATTTTCTTATTAAGAATTTTTTCTCTCTTCAGAAAACATAATTGAGGAATTAAATTTTGTTGAAATGGTCAACGGAAAAAAAAAAGAAAACGGAGAAAAGTCTCTCTTCGCGGAAAGTAAAGTTTCAGAAGAGCTTGAAGTAGCGCGTACGTGTGTGTATACACAGCACACCTGATAGTTTCGTGCTTTTACGCAGACATATTTCACGTCGTGTGCGTTAAGACCTTAATATCATTAACTGGCATGTAACCGGTGCGCGCCGACATCATATCGGCGTAAACGACGTTTTACGGCCAAGCGGAGAAAGTCGGTTACACGTATGTATATACATATATTTAATAAACGCCATGTACGACCACGTCGGTAATATAACGTAAAACTACGAGATCGAAAGGGTTTATCTTTGTCCGATTGCAGGTTTCTTCGTGAAAACACGAAGCCCGTCTCATCCCGACAATCTCGACGGCGCATGTCGGATACTGATGACTTACGTTCGTGAGCTCATCTCCATCTCGTTATTATTGACGCATCTCTATCCTTTTCTACTTGCTTGATTACGTCCACTGTCAAGTATTCGCGAGAACTCGGGGTCGGGCAAGAAAAGCGACTCGCGCGCGAATCGGAGTCTCGCCTTGATTTGGAAAATTATACAAAAAATCGCGAATACCGATAACGGTTAAGGCCACAATTAATAGACTTCCGGTCAAGCGATCAATAGATTTCCGGTGGATAAACATTTCTTGGCGAAACCGTCTTATCTTCAACGCGGTCGGTTAAACGTTCGCGAAGCTTAGCTGCTGAACTCTATTAAAAGATGCCGATTACTTATGAAGATAGCCGTTCGTACCGTGAAATTACTTGCTAAACTGTAGTTTTCGATTCCTTCGCGTTCTCTCTTCTTTTTCGCGTATTAATAAACATTCGTTTCTTAGACTGTCTGATATCTCAATATGTTAAAATAAATCTACACAGTAATAATTGCAATACTTTGAAGAGCACATGCTACAAATAATCTGTTATTAATTCACGTGATATCCTTATTAGTCGATACTTTACTTTTCGTTAGATCTCTCTCACATGTCTAGATTTTATACTCAGATACTATCGCGGTGTGTGCCAACATCGCGCGTACAAACCTGTCGATATCTCCGCGTAACGCTGAATGTCTTCTGCGACATTTTATCGTAATACATACTAATCCTTTACCTCATCACGTGTATCTCCGTAATTACAGGAAGAAAGAAAGGTGGGATAACGTGATGGCTAACGGCGCTTCGCCGCGCCGCTTTTTACCCGAATTGTCGGGGACGTTTTTCCTTCCCCGTGACAGTATTACACGATAAGATTGTGATCGGCGAGGCCGCCGATCGGTCGCCGCTATCGATCGACGCGGCGATCGATCCGACGCGTTAACGTCGTCACGTTATTGGCCCGAGCTTTAAACAGCTAATTACGCGCTCGAGAGAGCGCGCACGCGCGTGCACGCGCGATGTAGAGTTTTGCGAACGATCGGCGGAAGATCTTTTCCTCAATTGCTCCGCGCGGCGATTGCTCATTGCTGGTCGCTCTTGCCTGGCAACGCTGGGATCTCGCTCTTTGCAAGAGACGCATAGCAACCTAGAAAGTCCGAGGAAACGCGAGAGCGCCGACGAGAGATGCGACTTTTACGCGATCGCTATCGCACCGACCTAATAACAACAATTTCGTCAAAACCAATAGCCAACGATCATCGCTTGCCGAGAGCAATCTTCTCTCGCAGACGAGTTTCTAAAAGGCGATTCTTTCTTCTTTTACCGTCGCGCCGTCGCGATCAAACGATCTCGATTTATCTCCTTCGCCGATTCTTCGAAACATATCGAAAATGAATCGGTTTATATGTAGCGCGTGTAATAATTAGCCGCGCCGAACGAAGAACGAAACGGACTTCTTGGAAAGTCCGGAGAGCGGAAAAAAATAATACTGTTATGTGTACGTCCCACTCATAAATTAGTAGAGAGAATTAACAATACAATATTATATTATCGTTTTATTCTTTAAAATTGCACATTTCTTTCACGATATTCGTCACTTCGCCTTTAAACCCGTAGAGTTTGAAACAACAACGACGCAGAATTCGAGACCAGCAGAGAGACCAAACAAGAAACGCGTAATTCATAAGTAGGTGGGAGGAAGAATTGAATTCGAAATGATCATCCGCTATGTGGCTAATTAAGAGATTAATATGGGCACGGGAATTATTCATGTCCGCGACCCGCGACTCGTCTGAAAAATTCCTCGTCGCGAAACTGTTCAAAGGACCGCGGCCGATTAATCACGCGATGCAGCGTTCCGGGTATATTGTGCGGAAACGTCGAATAAAGAACTCCGCTTTCTCCGGCGATTCGGCTATTCGGCTAGCGCTCACAAACGGGATAACAGCCACTTCGCCATTTGAAAGCGTCTCATTGATCTCCGTCCTTTTAATCGCGAGAGTTTCATCAACTGACCGGTTAATTTTGGAAGAATCGCAACAAATATAAGAATATGTGATGATTGATAACTAAAGATGTCTTCTCTCCTTTTCCAAGAACTGCATAAGTACGTATAATCATTTATATCTGATGATCGTTCGATGGTTCATATATAAAATTTAATAATAACACAATAATGCAAAATGTTATTTATTTTATTTTATTATTAAAAAGAGTAAAATATAACATGTGTATAAAATTGGCTCTTCTAAATTCAGAGTTTCCCTCGTTTTAAAAGTAAACCTGATCGCACTTTTCTCGGTTCTTTTTTTTACTTTGTGCGACTAGTTCAAAAGAGAAACAGTTACATACGTGACCACCAAACGTCTCGCGCGGACTACCAAACATTACTAAACAAATGGTCATAATAAGCATTCCACATCTTTCAATGGGAAAGGAAGATATCTTTACACAGTTCACACACACACACATTCAATACAGAAGAAATATTTGCAATTTCGGAGCACATTCCGTATATCGAGGCAGCAAAGTATGACACATTTGTCGTTGTGGTCGTTCGTTATTGTCGAAACGTCCTCGCGATTGTTCGGGCTAGCTCGTGCTTATCGGAAGGCCCGCGTGGACAACACACAATGGGACCCCGTTTGTATCATCGTCGTTACTTGCTCTCTCTCTCTCTCTCTGTATGCCTGCCTCCGCCATTACCGTTCTCATTGTTATCATTGTTATTGTTATTATTGCTAAGCTAGACACTATTAACGATTGAAATCGGCTCCGGCTAGGATATTCCGCGAGTCGACGAGTCATCGCCTTTACATTGGCGGCGGAATTCAATTGATTTTACCTCTAAAATTTATGAAAAAATTAATTGCTTCAAATATATGTGTGTATGTGTGTGTGTGTGTGTGTGTGTGCACACCGTTAGGTTTAATTAAAAATGATAAAAACACGATGTTTAATCTTAAAGTAAATAAAACACATATACATAATTCACACACACACACATACACTCAAATGTATATTAATATAAATCTATTAAAATAAAAAAGTATTATTAGCAAAAACTTGCTGTATTAATAGAAGACTATTAAAGTTGGACGTTCGCAACGAGCGCAATTAAATTGAAACATGTACTTCGAACAATACAGACCACGTTAGAGACATTAAAGTCTCAAGACATAATTTACTTCGTACTTCTGTTCTAAAATGGACTGACGCCAATGGAAAGGATGGTGAAATACATTTGATATATCATGGGACATACATTTTGTAGGTAGAGAGACGGTCCGACCGAGTGCTCTCCACTCGGCAATTCTCAGGCGTGGTTGAGCAAATACAAAAGCGACTCTTCTTGAGATGCAGAAAACAGACCCGGCCAACAGTCAGCAGTGCGTGAAGCTTTTCGCCCGATTTCACAGATGATTTTTTGACCTTAAACGATTTTTGCGATTGTCGCATAATAGTGACAATTAAGTAAAATACTAGGCCTGTCCGTCCCGATACAATTACAGTTATGCGGCGCACAAAGCAAGGTACGTATCAAACATTATTAAGAGAACTGTGTAACTTAAGAGCTTATTAAGAAACCATTGTTATTCTGACAACGACGTCGAGAGGAAAGTCTCGATACGGTAATTTTGTTCGATTTCCAATTTCCAATGTTTTTTTTTTAATCTCTTTTACTTGTGTGCGTTTACATTCTCAGGAAAAACCGACTTTGCTTCGGGAGCGGAGAGATACATCTACAATTACTTCTTTGATCGATTTCGAGCCACGGGAGAATTTATGTCAATCGTACGAGACGGACGCGAGCGGCGACTCTGCATCTTCATCTTCGCGTCGAAAGCGCAACGTACAAACGCGGTATTATTACAGGTTCGAAGGCGATCATGACCGCGCCCCGTTAATTATTCACTCCGTCAGGATCAAATCGTTTCGTCCGTATAAGACGGCCGACCTTTTCTATACGGTATCGCGTGTACACCTGTCTTAACTCGTTTTGTATATGTGTGTGTGTATGTGTGTATGACGCTGATAAATGCGCTCAATTACTGCTCGGAGCTCATTCGCGAAAGCGTTCAACTGCGCGCGGAAAAGTTAAACGCCTGTCAAAAACTTAAAACAACTCATATTGTTACAAAATATCGTAACATTAAAATGGGTCGGAGAAAATTTATTTTCTTCGAAATTTTTCCCACGAGTGAAACATTTTTTAAAAAACTCTAGACGATAATTAATCGCGTAATTCATAGACAGAAGAGATTTAAATATGTTTCTTACGGAAAGAAAAAAGTTAAAGAAAAATATCCTGGAAGGAAAACATTTTACAGAATTTAAAATAGTTTAGAAAATTCGTAAATGTCTCAATAAAAAAGAGGCGCGCTCTAAATTATACGTGCCTGTACAATAAAATGAAAGCACAATATTCCCGAGTGAAATGTTTCGTCTGTATTAAAATGTCGAAATCCCATTCGGTGACGCGATGACAGAACGGTCCTGCGATCGCGGTCTCTTGTTAATTCCGGGACGATTGTGTTAGTTATCGGTCACGGTCGGCCGATGAGGAAGTGGCGACCGCCGAAGAACGCGGCAGGAGGGAAGACCCCCCGACTTCGTACGTTCGTTTCCAGAATTTTTTGCCCCCTGCCACGCCGATTTTTCTGGCTTCTTCTCTCGTGCTTACGCGCATGTACACCTTTTCGCGTCTCTCTTCCCCTTCACTTCGCAGGGATAAGTCAAGAGACCTCCTCTTGCTCCGGAGACCTACTTAAGGAAGCTCTGACCGGAGAGCAAGACACAAGAGCGCCGTTCCCTCCTTCCTTCACGTGCTCATTATCCTCGCATCTCCTCCGCGAGAGAGGAACCTCCGATTAACGTGATCGATCTCTCGTCGCCAATTACAAAATACGGGGTTTCCGAACTGCGCGAGTCCCGCTGCGAAAATCGTTCCGCCGCATGTTTTCCGCGGTTTTCACCCAGGCGATTCGAGGCCTTCGCGCGCGCATCGACTTATCTATGTTCCTAACATCGGAGAGTTAGAAAAGGTTTTAACTGTTAATTAACGTTTCCTACATTTAAATATCGCAGAGAATGCACGTATTTGAGCTACACTTATTATAATTATGCCGAGGTATATATGGAATGTGCGGAATATTTTGGAAAAAAAAAAGAAATCAACGAGCAAAGAAACGGTAAAATTTAATCGGAAAACAGAAGCAAAAGATAGCGCGCGTGTTGCACTCGCGCCGACATGATTATGGTTATGCAATCGAATATAAATGTGTTCGCGATAATTATTGTCGTTATGCAAATGGCCGCGCACGCGACGATTAAACGCTCCTCGGCGGAACGGACGGGAGATCGGAGAGGCTTGTGGAAGAGAGAAACAGAAGAAAGAGAGAGAGAGAGAGAGGAGAGAAAAAAAAGGAAGAAAAATCGAGCAAATAAACACGCACGTTCACGCGACTCACGGGGCGTTAGTAAGAAAAATAACGGTGGTTATTTGCGGTAATTCCGGAAGCCGGTGCTTTTTGTGCGCGTCCCGCCGTGTCGTCGTGTCGATTTCTCGATAATCGCGCTAACTCGATCACTCAATTCTACACGACGTAATTTTATAACAATGTGTCGCAGCAGCTTTGACGTTGGAAATTTCTGTATTTTCGTGCGTAAAAAACTGTGATGTTTTTTTCTCCTAAACTCAAAAGTGTTAAAAAAAAAGTAGAAGATAAGAAAAATAAATTTAAAAATGTAAAAAAGGCCGCAAGAATAAATGCATCTTAAATGTCTTCGGTCCCGCAGATTATACATATCAATCGGCTCTTCGTATTTAAATTAATATCCAACTAATAAACGATGACGTGTTTCTGACGCGACTCCGCAATCACAATTACAAGCTGACAATGCGCCGTGGTGCAATCTGTGCGGCGCGCATAATCGATTTTCCGCGGTGGATATCGATCGCGCTCGCATTCGCGAAACCTTGAACGTTCATTTGCAACTTAATGAACGACATACAACGCGATATAACACAACCGCGTGCAGAATCGCCGGCGCGGCGGTTTCACTCGGAAAATAGGGAATTTGATTCGTCGATTTTCTCGCCCTTTGCGCGACCGCGCAATCTCGGCGCTTTTGATCGGATTAAAAAATTCCAATTAACGTTCTCTCTCTGATGTATTCTCTTTTTCAACCGAGACACCTCCATGCACACTCGCGCGAATCGATTTGCGATTCTCGACGAGCGATTCGAGTTGCTCGCACAAAGCGAGCTGTTTGTAATAATTTGTTTATTTTTTTTCGAAAAACTTTTACGTTATACAATATAAAAAAAGGAACGACGAGAATAATTTTCGCTATATGACGAAATGCAATTTTGTTCGAAATTTACCGAAGAAAACGCATGTAGAAGTAACAAATGGTAAATTTGTACGATGTAATAACATTTTTGTAATAAAATTGTTTTGTTTTTAACGGATCTCTGGTCGAACCTCGCGGATTTAAATAGAGAGAGAGAGAGAGAGAGGGTTGCTGATGCAACCTATTTAAAAGCTCGTGGACTCGTTTGGCCAGGATAATTCGAAGATAATAGTGGGTGGAGCAACGGAATTGCCGGAATCAAAGTGGAGAATCGAGAGCAATTATCAGCTCTTTATCAAAAGAGGAGACCGCGGCGCGGCGATTAGGTGACCTTTCACTTTTTCACAATTTATAAGTCGACCGGCCGATGATGCAAGACGATCGTTGCATGCCGCTAAATACTCGCAGTTACGATGATTTTTAATACGTCGTTTTGTTTGTCAATCAACCGTTCCCGCACGCACCTCCGCGCGCGGTAGTTTGTTATTACGCGTCTTACATTATAAAATTCTCCGAAAACATTTGCATGCGAAATAACAGACACATCAATTTCACTGCAATATTTACAGTTTTGCAAAAATACTAATAATTTCGGGAATTTGAACGCAGCATCAATCGTGATTTATCCTCAAAATAAGACAAAGACCTGATCAAAGATTCTTTTTATATGAAATGTAAGAGAATTTAAATTATAAGTGAGAGAAACGTTGGATGTATCGTGTATAGATTTTCGAATTAAAAATGTGATTTGAATTATTTTATTATCAACAGAAACAACAAACCCACCTCTGATATAATAATAATATAATTTGTTTACTTTTAATATATTTTGCACTTTAAATATATTTTACACCGCTTGGCTGTTATTTGCCGTATTATTTTTCTCTCTCTCTTAGAGAAAAAAGATACGATTTATATATTTACAAAAAAATTTATTTTTTTAACAGAGGAGAGACAGAGGACAGAGGAAGTAAACGATTACGTTCTCGTGCCCGTCAGGTCTGTTTGTGGTGAAATAATCGCGGTATTCGCCCGGAACACCGCTGTTGCACCGCAGAAGCAACAGTTCTATTCGTTGCAACGCGCGCCGCGGATGTATAGGAGGCGCAAATGCATTGAATGCAATCGATGCGAGCTCGTCGATACATATCGGACTCTCGTTCCTTCTTTCCGCGTCCTTTTCTCCCCCTTTTTTGTTTTCCGCGAGTCGTGCTCGCGCGCTCGCCCATCCGTGAGAGTTTACAACCATTCATCATTGAAATGTGCACATCGTATACAATACGGCGGCGCGCAGCATTGCGGTGTACGCGCGCATCACATACACGTGCACCAACACGTGCGCGCGCGAAGAGGGACGAATAAACGTTCGTAATATCTATCTGTTGTGCGCGATTGCATCTTCATCCGAGAATCTACATTGTATCAGCCAGCCTCACCGACCCTTGTCACAAATTGACATTCTGAAGACATTATGAAGCAATCACGTATTACGGATGAAATTAAATTCTCTTCGTCTCTCTCTCTCTCTTTGTCTCTCCCTGCGCGCAAAATATCGGTTTTCTCACGCGTATATAATGGCACACGGTGTTATCTTCGCTTCGGTGTTTTCTTCGTATTTTTTCATGTAACAAAAGCACAAGACACGCACACAAAGAGAATCGAAAACCAAACCACGCATTCACATGTCGCGCGAATTACGCGTGTGCAAAATGCGTTCGCAACTTTGTAACGCAACAAATCGTCGTCTAACAATGATAAATCAAGATTAAAGGGGAAGAGAAGAAGGAGGGAAAAGCGTGCTCCAAGGAGTGTTCCAAGTTTTTGCGGGAGGCAGAGAAACTGCTGCACGCGCAAGAGAGGCATTAAGACGATTACATTAGCTCGGCGCGATGCTTATCGCACTGTACGCACATTTAGATTGATTTATGAGTAACCGTTAGAGGCGGCACAGTGACAACATTTATCTGCCGTGCTTATAACCAGAATATATACCTCTGTGGAAGAACGTACGGCTCTCTCAGTATTTGCGTTCCTTTTATATACGCGCGTAATAATAGTTGCTATTATCAGTTTTCGCAGACACGCTGCGACGTGAAATTTTTCCGAGAGACATCGACTTCGGAATTTATAACCGCGCGTATTTCTATGGGACGGATTCCCATAGAAATCCTCTTTAGTCGCCTCTTACGACACGCCGAGGATGCGGTGGATGTATTCTCTTCTCCCTCCCCATCCACAGGGGGATTATTATTTGAGAAATGTATTAAAAAATATTTTTTTTTCTATAAAAATATACTTTTGTATATTTTATGTTTCTTTTACGCGCGCAAGATTTTTAATAATTATAATTCTATTGCGTTGTTTATTTCACCTTGAAGAGAAAAAATGAAATATATTTAAATATATTTAAATACTAATTATATTAAATACTAAATATATTAAAAAACAAATCTTCGTGTCACAAATCAGATAATGTCCAAGAGAGAGAATTGAAGAAAAAAAAATTACTTATACTCTCATGTATTTGAGGAAAAAATATACTTTGATACCTGTGATACAAATTACATTGTAATACCGCGAATATATATGTATAGGTTTTCATGCGGACACAGGGGCGCGCGTTTTGCTCGTATCGCAGACGCAGGAGCTCACCCACGAGTTCGACGCGAGTGGGTGAGCCGTTATTGGAATTCGATGTTATCTGCCTGACAGATACTAGATCGAGCCTAGGCCGCGTGACGCGATTTTTTTCCTCCGATCGCTCGCGAGCGCACGTTTCTTTCTCGTCGCAATTGCGATTGCACGATTCTTGGGTTAATCTTAGAAAAGGAACGAGTAGGGGGGCGGGGTAGAATTCGCGCAATTTGCATTACGATCGTTATCCGGCGCGACGCTAGAATCTAC
>QVNV01022771.1:0-11201 GCA_014825455.1 Pseudomyrmex pallidus | reverse complement strand
AGGGATTCCTAAATAGGACATACCGTAATGCTCCCTGATCAGGGCCACATACTACGTCAGGTTTGCCGGATCCAATTTCTACTCGGGTTATTTATAACGCATACGAATGACTACCTTTTTTTACGTGCAGCATATGCACGTCCGTCGCGTTTGTTTTTACGACTGTGCGATGCGTCTCATCGATGCCACCGAGAATCGTACTTAGCGGATTTCCACTCGCTCAGGCGGAAACCGAGTGACGTAAATCTTCGTCGTTACGAGCGTCGACATGCATATGCGCGTTTACAGGTAATGTTCACATCCAAGTAGTGCAAACACATCCTTCGAATCGGTAATCCACTGCACTCGCGGTATTTGCCCGCTTCTGAAGGCGCGCGTACACATCGTCGCGGCATACCGCATGTGTACGCGATCCGTTTGTACGTATGTGTTACGCGTGTATGTGCGTATACGCGCGTGTGCGTTCGCATATATGTATGCGGTGAGGAGAGGAAATAATTTCCACCCAATTTAAACTGCCGATCCAGACCCGCCTACGTTCCCACGGTGTCGGACGCACCGTGGTGTATCGATTATTCAGACCTGGCCGACAAAGTCAAATTATACGAGCCTTTCCCCAATAAACTCACCGCGCGGAGTATTAACCCTTTCCCGCGACATTCTACTCTGCCTCGTGTTTATAGCGACACTAAAGCACCGCGCATGGTGCGTTTGCACTTTTAATCGTGATTGCACAAACGATCGATGTACACGCTCGAGGTGACGGAGTTGATTGGCGCGTAAATGTCGGAATAGATTCCGATTGCGCTTAGGCCTATGCACGGCAGCTTGTGATTTATATGCGATATCACGTGAATCTCTTATCTACGGAGATATATTTTTAAATAAAAATATAATAGTCGAAAAATGTTACTAAAAAATTTGTTATTTTTAAAAATATTTTTATGGTATAAAAGTGTGTTTATTATTATTTTTCCTCTTTTGTAATTCTATAAACGCAAAAAAAATTAAATTAATTCTGTACGAGGGTTGTATGCGCATGCCGCATTGATTGCGAAAATATGAACGTTATCGACAAGATGTTCACGCTTCATTGAAGCGAGAATTTTCACGCTGGACGTGCAATTTCCAACTTTCCTCTAAATTTCGGCGTTCGCTAGCATCCAGGGTCGGGTCTCTCCAACGCCACGTTTCGCACCGAAAATTAAGATAGATATTCTCCGATATATGGATATTCGCGTTCGACGTTTTCGTTCGCAGCTAATTAGTCCGTTATCCGTTCGACCGAGCCGCGTCATCTTTTCGCCGGAGAATGTTCTAATTGCAACGCAAAAAACGTGACGTAGTTTGATATAATTATCGGGTGGCTTCGCGCGCTTGCGCTACGTCTCGACGCTCTCGGTGCGCGTCTCATCGCGACCGCGTTGTGACAGCGACCGGCCAATCGATCGATAGACAAATGCAATCGACAAAAGCCCGCCTCGGGACTCCGTTATTACAACCACGAACTTGTGTAATCTAGCGCGCACATGGACGCCGTGTAATTTTCGTCCTCCTCCACCCGGTCCGCGTTTCTCTGGCGTCGTATTATTACGTTCCGTAATGACGACGTAGAACCAGTTGCGGCGCCTGTAACGTAACCGCGTATACGCATCGCGAAGGTGGAGCACCTCTCGCGTTTTTGCTCGTCACGGCTCGATCGATTATAGGAGAAATGAGACTTCTTCTCGAGAACCTCGCTTTTCTCAGAAAAAAAAAACAACCAAACTGCTTTATTGCTGAATTTATGTAAAAGTTCGTACTTTACGCTGCGCACACAGAAATTTTCTTCAGAAAATACAGATGTGTGTTTACATACATAGTTCTTTCATACAATGTAACAACTTTAAACGAGAGGAAAAAATGAGATGAGTTAAATCGAGAATCGAAAATGATAATTAGATAAGGCGTGTAACTGTTGACTAAGGGAGTAGTAGTAGGAGCTGAAATAAATGGAATAGTATCAGCGAACAAATAGTTAATTTAAGACAAAAGTAGACATCGATGTCGTATCGCGACAAGGATGCAAGATAATTTACGAGTCTGCAGGATTGCGCGGTCGAAGATCGCAGGCAATCGTATCGATTGGAAAAAGGTTCTCTTTCTCGATAGCACCTCGGC
Organism: Pseudomyrmex pallidus; assembly: GCA_014825455.1. Classification (NCBI taxonomy): domain Eukaryota; kingdom Metazoa; phylum Arthropoda; class Insecta; order Hymenoptera; family Formicidae; genus Pseudomyrmex; species Pseudomyrmex pallidus. The sequence continues at coordinate 9,041 of QVNV01022771.1, read as the reverse complement.
GCTTAATTTGTGAGACTTCCTGTTCGAACGCCTGTCCTCGTAAGAATGCTTGCTTCTTTCATCCCCCCCTCGCGTTACTTCTGTCTCGATATCGATCTTTTTTTTCGCCGTTGTTCGTCTACCGTTTGCCAGATATATGAACAAGGGGGTGGCTCTTAAGTGTGAGGCATCCCTTGGCACAAAGACGAAATTACGTCGGCCCTCGAGACACGCCTCTTCCCTCGGGCCGAGATTGAAAAAAATAGAAATTACACTCGTCGCAAACGGAAGCCCACCGCTCGATCCACCACGTTCCCATGAGGCTTCATCCCTTTCTCTTCTCGCCGATAGCTACGATCCTCGACCTTCCAGCATTGTACGTCTTTTCTTTACAAAGACGTGACGAGAGCCACTAAAGAGGTCCTGTGAACGCACGAAGGCCTATCTTACGCAATCGAAGAACGCGGTTGACCCTCACGTACGGGGTTGACGTCATGAATTTCCGCACATTCTCTTCTTTACGATGCATTATCTTTTATCATCCCTGTCAGTTCGGATTGTTGAGGTAACTATAAGTCAAATCAAAACACGAGAAAGAAAAGTCAGTGAGAACTCAGCGTAGATGTAGGTTACGCAAAATATATGCGTATAAATCAGGATCAAAATTATTTTAATTAATAAATGTTATCTGCAAATATTTTGATCCGCGCAAAGTTCTTATTGAACTTTTCCTCTCATTTTGAGTTGAAATCTCGAGAACTCAATTTTCTATTTACTAAATACTCGTATACACGGTTCGTTACACTTACAAGATATTCCTAACACAATTTGATTATCGATGTAGCTAAGGACGCTTGATTGCTCATTTGACGATTCTGGTGTATGCGTACACATTGTGTAATTATAGTTGTGTATCGTGCATCACCATTATCGCAATATGACATTCTAATACAACGACATTGCTTTATGATGCAGCTGAGACATCTCTCAGCATTGAGATAAGGAATGTCGTGTTCTGTCGAGGACGTGTCAACGAACAGCAAGACAAGCTTGCCCGCCCGTCACAGACAAAGGAACATTTTCCCGAGACCGATGCTTTGCTGTCGTCACAATCACTGAACCAAAAACAACTTTCATGAAAGAATAAATACAAACACATTAACAATAACTAAAATTTGTTTTTTATCTAAGAAAAAATTCGACTGAGGTATATTATACGAAAACTTTAACTTTATATATTTTTTTTTACACGAGTAATAAAAATACACACAAGTGACATTAAATTATTATCATGTAGTACTAAAAACCACATAATATTAATTGCGATATACAAGTTGTAATTTTGCCAGTGTCAGTGAAATGTGTAATACACATTCGAGCATGTTGTATGATCAATCAACCGGAAAAACTTGGAATAAATAGCAAGCAAATCGAGTTGTAGAGAGAATGGTTTTTAATTAATAACTCGACGGCAAAGAGTTTACCAATACGGTAGTCAAAGATTACATGATCGGTCAAACGAATTTGCATGGAATATTAACGAATCATTCAACTGTTTTCGTGTTTTGTTGCCCTATCTCGGTTGCTGCGACTTCGTGTATTTAATCGTTCACCGAAATCGCGTCGTAATTTCGTGATTTTTTACGAGAGAGTGCATGAATTTCATTACGCTCTCAATTTACGATACTCTCTTTTCGTTTGCCTGCAACATTCTTACGTTGCTTGCAAAACTCTCGTGGTATTGCTAACTTGCTGCAAGATTTTTTTTTTTATAGTTGACAATTACAATTTTCTTGTATTTGTATTGTGTTCGAGGTTTTTATAGTTTTTCGTAAACAAAGAGAGAGAACTGTGAGATGCGTCGCGGTATCTTGAACAACGATGGTTAGAATAGAAGACTTGTCGGTTTCGTGTGACAACGGTTCCCGAAATGAGAAAAAGAAATAACGTTTATTTCGCTGTTCGGTGAAAGGGAGGGAGGGAGGGAAATAGAGAGAGAGAGAGAGAGAGAGAGAGAGAGAGAGAGGGGCGCGACGCGATGTTAAAAGGCAGGTGGAATTTAATTTGGTCGAATTCCTCTACATTTATTACGAGAGTCGTGGAGCGACGAGGGCTGTTCCGCCGATGTGGACGTCGATCGGCGTCGCGAAAGCATAACCCCGCGAGCAGCGCAAGCCCGGCGCGTCGCGACGCTACCCGGCGGGCGGCACGCTGTCGAGTTTCGAGCGCGGCGCGGCAGCCGGCGCGCAACCCGAGCTTATTTGAATTCCAGATTGGATTATTCATCGGATTTGGATAATTGAGGGGATTCTATCAGTTACTGGTCCGCGTCGGGGTGGGATTAGACGCGCAGATGGGAATCCGTGCGCCTAGCGCGGCTCCCGAGGAATTCCGAGGTTTCCAGCCAAGCGAATCGCGCGAGCATTCGGTTTCGTTGCTTAAGGACAGCTTGAGAGACTCGACTGGAGCAATCGCACAAAGGAAGATAGAATTATGAAACTCCTGGAAATTCTCGAGGCCCGATTCATTATGTGTAATCTCATAGACTGCGATCTGGTTGAATGTGATTAATGAAATGTATGATCGCACCGAACAATAACAAGATTCTCATTTTCTTTTGTTACAGCTTCCAACATGAAACACGCTACGGATGAAACCAGCGATTTGGAACACGAAGTAAACGGTCAAGGAAACGCATTGGTGCAATATCCCGACAACCTGAACTTTGCCGATCTCTATTATTACATATTAGCGCCTACTTTGTGCTACGAACTGAACTTTCCCCGAACACAGCGGATTCGAAAGAGGTAAATTAAAAATTCTTGCAATTAGTTTCGCTTACTCGCAAGTATGTTTCATTTCAGAAATGAAGATTTAGAAATCGTAAATTTTTTGAAACTCTCGATATTTCTTAGCGGTAGATTTTTTCCAGCGATTCGATTTCTTCTTGCGAAAAACGACATGTACAGCCTTTGTTTCTGTTTACATGTGTTTTGAGAATCCCACCTGGTTCGCTTCGAATGGGAAGCGAGTCAAGTGGAAACTTGATATTGTCTGAGTTAGGTCACGCGAGCGCATACATTGCGTGAGGCGTATAAATCCGTGTTTGCTCTCAGATTTCTCGTATAGATTTCGCCACGGCGAACCCCCGCGATACTCTCTCTCTTTTATTTTCTTTTCGCAAAGAATGTCAACAGAAGTCGACGAAATTCGGGAATTTCAAGTGAACAAATTTTTTTTTTATTCCGAGAGAAAAATATTAAAGAATTCTTACCCTGTCCGATTTTATTATCGAGAACACGAATTACGAGTGTCAAAATTGAACAATTTGACACTTTCCTTAAATTCTTATTCCCATATCTCTTATTTGACAAATATGATTTAAATGTGTTATATTTTTATGCGACATATTTAAGAATAATTTTTCGTGAACACACCTGGTCTCCCAGACTCACCCAAAAATTTCAAACCGATGACTCTAGTAGAAATTAAATTTTTTTAACGCTTATATCTGTGAAAATAGTAAAAAATTGTTTTTAATTCTTCTTTTTTGATTGACACAGAATTGTTTAAACTTTGGATTGAAAAAAAAGGAAAAATATTGATTTTTCGCGGAGATATTCGATTTTAAATCGCGTGGGTCTCACAGTCTGTCCAACTATGCGTTTTTGGAGTCTGTCCACGAAGGAATAATTTAAAGAATGATCTAATTTAACTATCGCGTACGCGTAATTGAATTGTATTTAAAACAAATCCAACTAAATTTTATCATTATATGAAGCTTATATCGTATTTTTCTGGAAACGCGTTATTTTGACTATATCGCCGTACTTGCCAGTTTTCATAGCGCGCTTTTCCCTTTTGTGCATCAGAGCGCCTTCCACGTAGCCGCTTTCGTCGAAAAGTACATCCTGACTTTACTTGTCGCCGGGAGTTTATCGGAAGCGAAACTCACGCGGACGACGACGTACCGTCGAATAGGAACGTCGTTTCACGCGACAGTACTCAAAAGTCGTATTTTCGATTTTTCGTAAATCGGTTCACGGTTGAGAAAACGAATGATAAGGCATTAACGAGATCAAGAGAGTTGATCGGAAATTGGAATTTTGCACAGTCGAATACAATCTGAAAGCAAATAGATGTATATATAGACACTAGTGTTACGTAATGATCAATGTAATGGAATCACACGAATTAGGACAACCGATAAACCCGATAAAATATACATTTATATATCTATTGTAACATATAGTAAAAAAATGTATACGTGTACGCACACGAAAACAGTATTCTATTTTATGACAGTCATATGTACAACGTATCTGAGTAGAAAACACTTAAAAATACTTGTTTTAGCAATGTCGTCTCTTTTGCACAATCGAATATTATCTTATATTTACAGATTTCTCATAAAACGAATTCTGGAAGTCGTCGTAGGATGTCAAGTGGTGTTGTCACTTTTCCAGCAATGGATGATACCTTCTGTAAAGAATTCATTAATCCCTTTCAGTGTGAGTATTTCTTATATACATATTTTATTATCCCCGTACTTCGGAAAATGTTTGGTCTTAATCTCTCCTCCTCTCTGGAAAATTTAATATATAGTACAGTTTAAATTCATAAAACTTAAATTGAACTTTATAAAAAAGTATGTACACATTTGACGTCTTTCCGATAAATCAGTTTTCATAAACTCTCGACGCGCGCTTTTCCAGCAACAACTTTTATTCCGGAACAACGTAAATAATAATTTATTAAATGAAATATCGAGTTTATAATTATTTATGGCACTATAGGCTTACAAATACATCAGGTTAATCGCAATAGCGAAACAATAGCTGATGGGATAGAAATCGCGGAAGACGAGCAGAAGTGTAATTTGGTTTCGGCAAATAGGTACGATCAATCTTTCGTGTAATTCTCCCTCGCTCGGAAATTCTATAGACACATAAATATACGGTGCAAATTTTGCACCGTACTGAACAAGCTATTCTCGAGCTTCCAAATTCTCCCCTGCGACAGAACACACAGGAAAGAGGCAGTTGTCGCGCGTGCACAGTTGCAGTAATATTGTTGCAAGTTACACCTATAGCAGGCAATATACTCGTCCGTGCATAATATCGCGCGAGTACGATGTAAATTGCATTTCTTAAAATGCTGAACAGATGCGAAAAGGAAGGAAACTAAGAGTTTCAGCGACACGTACAAGGTATATTTTTTATCGCTTACGTTTTCGCTTGTAAGTCTTGCCGTTATATTTCACGATGTTAATAACTTTGTCGCGAAAATTCGCAGTGTCTCCTACGCGGCAACAAAACATTTACAGCGGAAACGGTATATATCCAATTTATTTTCGCGGCGCGATACCGGTTGGCGAAGGGGGATCGGTCTTGATAAAAATAAACGAAAGTGAGGTGAAACGAGAAGAACGCGTCAGCGGCACGTCGTTTTTCCCGTTCGCGTCGCAATAATGCTCGAGGCACGCCATCAGTTTTTATCTCGCGCGGAGTTAAATTCTCCGCCTTGGATTTGCCAGTTATATTTGATATCGCGCGAGTATATGACGCAGGACGTTATTTTCGCTGCAGATATTCCGCGTGTCCAACCACGGACGATCCTTCATCCGTGAGATAAAGGTTAAATACACTTGCGGAATCTGAAATCGTTAACGGTCATTTATTTGTCATGAACACGAGTTTTCTTGCTTTTAAACGATATCTCCTCATATTACTTGTAGGGGAAAATGTCTTTGCATAGAGACGTAAAATACTCGGTTTTTTTATTATAATGTAATTATTTCGGTCAATAAAGATCGGCGCTCATCAAAGAATCATCGATGCACTTTTTGGTGTATCTTGCTCATGTCTTCTAATAATAAATTAGAAAGTAAATATATTTCTAATAAATTATGAAGTATACATATTATATGAGGTAAATATGTAGGATTAACTAAGATAAACAACATTATATTGGTCAGGAAAAAATCTCTCTCTCTCATTGCGATTTTTTCTGACATAATGTTCATTATATTTTTCTATGAAAAATATAATAAAAACATACGTATATAGTGAAAAGATGTGACAAATTTTAAATTAATTAAAAAACCCGTGTACACGCACGGAACGGTTAATTAGCCAATTATCAATCGTCGCCAATGAGGTGTAATAACGAACGCTTAATTAAGTAAGCTTCATTGGTGGATAAAATAGAAGGTGCGGGAGGAGGGTTGGTAGTTTAAAGCGCTAATTAGAGAAGTACGAAGAGCGCGTAATTTGATATTTATACATACTTCATAGCCTTGCACGCGTGTTCGCTTGTCGTTCTGACCGGTGCAGCAGCAAACTGCATGTATGCACGCGTCGCGTCGCGCGACGGATGGAAATTTTCCATTGCGTGGCCGTGAGAGAGCCATGGATTTAAATGAGACCTTTTACGCGGCCGGGTTCGACCGCAGCTGATCCGCGGCGGGCGTCCGCGGTTCACCAGCTACGCCCATATTTCGTACGTAATGCTATCGAAAATCCGGATTCCGCTATCGATCCGCTAGAGCTACTGATAATTCAGCCATTCGTACACTTTAATGCCACGAGCCGCGCGTTAGGTTTTTGTTGTTTAAATTTTCGTTGAAAAATATTCTTTTTCTTTCTATAAATGCGACCTGATGAAAACGGGATTGATGAAATGTTTGTCGCGCTCCTTGTATCAAAAGTTGATTCATTTGATTTGTAGAAAGTGGGAACGCAAATGGAAATATAATTAATTTTCGATTAAATTTGATCAATCCACGACGCTTTCTGATTTGCAATCATTTGCGCAAATACGGGCAAACAGATTGGTACGGCAGGCGCATCGTAAACATATCATTTAAAACGCATTCAGATCAGATATTCCAATTTTCGCTTCCATCTGTGATTAAAAATTAATTGCTCTTTACAAGGGAAATATCCACTATATATAATTGAAATAGCTTTAATAAAACAGATGGGCCGATACTAATATGTTAACATTAATGTTCGTGACACTAAGTTTGTTGAATAAACAACAACGCGCGCGCGCGCGTATAAAACACACCGAAACAACAACATATAAATAACAACAGACAATATTCATTCTTTTGTATTATGTACCCGTATTATTATCACACAAAGCAATCTTTTTGAAACGCCTAGTTTACGCGTTATCCACAGTCGAGCGCATTTGTTGCGCGACTTTGCTATAGCTGCTCCTTTCCGTATAATGTCGCTCGGTCGAACTTTCGTATTCTCTTCAATTAGTTATCTGTTCTCTCTCTCTCTCTCTCTCTCTCTCTCTCTCTCTCTTTCTCTTGTGAAGTTAGCTTTCCGTCGCTTTGTTCGGGACTATCCCGCACAGGATTATTAAGCGTTTCCATCGTCTCGAATCGGGATCGACACGAGCCACTCAGCGGGGAAACCGGGCCCCGGGAACTCGGCCGCGTGATTTCGCGCCGCGGACAAATTGCTTCTGCAAATCGTTCCGACGGTCCTTCCCACCTCCGTCTCTTCCTTTCTCTCACACACACACACACACACTCTCTCTCTCTCTCTCTCTCTCTCTCTCTCTCTCTCTCCGAACCATCTTCCATTCATTCCCCAAAGAGACTCGAAGGAAACGCTTCGATGGGGACGCAGCGGGAAATACCGTGGTGACGGCAGCGTTTCCTCGCCTTGCTGTGATAGAAGCGCACGAAATCGCGATATCGACCGAACGCAAAGTAATTGCCAGTGCTGCTGGGAAGTTAATGTCTGAGAAGGAGCTGGTGTAAACCATCTCCTTCGTCTGTTTTCAAACGCTCCCGGCTTCGAGATCGCTTTTTGCGCGTTATTCTTTCTTGGCTCGGTGAGAAATTGGATCTGATAATTGCGAGTCGCGATTACGACAGTTCTCGATCGAGCGTCCAGCTGGCGCAAAAGGAAGACGTACTTGCTAGATTTAGTTCGGCGTGGTCTGTCACTGTCGCCGACGTCACGGTAGTGAGAAAGGAAGAAGTTTAGAAAGCGCGAAGGAGACTGGCGCGAGATTAAGAAATCCACGAGGATATTGCTTCTGCCGGGTCACGAGCCGCGGGGAGAAAATTGATAACTGCGGATGATGCTTGTCGAAGGGTAATCGCTTTTTACCTAACGGCGATGCTTCAGGCTGAGCCTCGTTATTCTTACAGACCGGAATGAATGGATAAGAAGATCGGCGCACGGGCAGCGCGCGACCGGAAATCCCTGCGATTTCCCCTGACAAGTAGCCGATTAACCCTTCCAGCGTTGAGAAATTCTTCACATTGCGTCTGCTTCGTAAAAAAGTGCCGCGCCGACCCCGATGTGAAAAATCGTTCGCGTGCGACACGTGTGGATAATTTCGCTCGCTTTAATTGAGCTACACATATCTACTCTTAATTTACTACTGGTTATTGCTTTATTTATATAAGATTTTACTTGCTTCTTAATGCTTTTCTACCAACAACCACATTTTTGTTTTCGTTACACTGTAACAACAACGCAGTTCATAAAAAAAGATCATAAACGATTTTTTCGTGACAAAAATGCAAAGATAACAACCTGCTTTTCCATAGCTTTTACGGAATTGTGAGGCATTTTACCTCGGTAGATCGATTGAGCGATCGAGAAATGGTGAAGAGGGTGCATGAAACGTTGGCTTATCGCCTCATGGCACACTGCAGCTTAAAGGGATGAGCGTTTAAAGGATTTTGGGGGGGTACGTCGAAGATGGTTACTCGAGAAGCATGCGGTTTTATGACGGCTATCAACGAAACATATGGAATATCTTTCTGGAAAAGAGAGAGAAAAAGAGAGATTTTCTATATATATTACCATATATCTATGGATACGGAGAAAACTTGATTTATTTATGTTTATAATCTAATATATGGGAGAGGGTGAGGGAGTATGTATATATATATATATACAGTGACTCTCAAAACTGTTGCAATAATTGTGGTTGTAGATTAAAAATTCAATAAAAAATACATAATCTTTGCTGGAAAAAATACCTTTATTGAAAATTAAAGTAACATTTGTATACTTTGAAAA
>QVNV01022770.1:14236-28655 GCA_014825455.1 Pseudomyrmex pallidus | reverse complement strand
GAGCGTGATGGTGGAACGGAAAGGGTGCAGAGAGAAAACGGATGAGGGTGGTTGAGAGAGGACGGAGGCGCGTCGGCAAAGCCGATAGAGAGGCCGATGTAATTACTGCTGGGAATTGGACAAATGGAAAATACATTCTATTATTGTGCCAACTTTCTCCGAAAAGACGGGCCGAGATTGCGTCTTCTTCGCTCTTCCTTTCTCTCTCTCTCTTTCTCTGTGTGTGTGTGTGGATACATATAGACGCAGTTTGTTAACAAAGTCACGACGAGCTTTAACAAATAAATCGAAGATTTGAATAACTCTGCCACGCGTGGCAATGTTCGAGAACTGTTTTCTTCTCGATTATCACGAAAAACCGGTTTTCGTTTAAAGCGCTCGTATATATGTCAGTCGATTGTGTTAGAGATTGTAACTACACGCTTATCGCGTTCGACTTTGAATTTTTCAAATACACATTCTTTGCGATAAATAACCGAGTTCGATGTTTTGGGCTCGGCTGATGTACGCTCAAGCTTCGCGCAGGTGAGTCGTGATTGTTGATCGATTGCGCGATTGACTATCGACTAGCGAGTGACGAAACTCACGGCGTGTTTTGCTTCCTGGGTTTTACGAGAAACGATGTGACAACGTTCACATCATAATCAGTAATGTATGCAAATAATGGACAAGAATTCGACAAAACGCGTTTTGTAATCAGATGATTTGTTAAACTGATTTCAAAACGCAAATATCTATATATATATAATAAATATACTAGCAAAATTGCTTGCGTCATAGTTATACAACGCAATTTATATGCATACATAAATACGTTTAATTTATTTTTGGCGAATATAAAAAAGTGGTTTGATGAACCGGTATCGCGTTTCAAATTTGCTGTTAAAATAAAAAAACAAGCGATAAATTGTGACGTGAAGTTTTGTTTTCTCTATCTCTGATGTAGGTACAAATTGTGTTTGCGTCACAACTCTGTGTTTATCCTCCTCGTGAAACGATGATATATAATAATACTGATTTATAAGATCGTGCAAAGATCGGGCTCCGTGTGTTATCTTCTTGTAGAATTTTAATCGCGCGGTTGGAAATTTTCGTTCTATCGTATAATACTTCGCTTTTGATAACGACGTTTATATTTTCCGCTGTATTATTAATTAACTTGACGTAAACAAAGAAATTTGTTTGCCCACCTTCTCTCTCATGGAAGAATCGAGTTAAACGAGCGATAACGTATCTCGCTGTACACGTTCACGACAGTCACGATAATTGTTTCTCCGCGGCGCGCGCACAACACGAGAAAGAGAGAGAGAAAGAGAGCGGCAACTGTATTTTTAGGATAATAAAATGTTCGATCTCGCATTGCATTATTGCGTGCCTCCGAAAATTCCTGTCCGCCATTCGCGCGCATTCTATCGATCGGCACAGCTCCTCCTCCTATCGGGCACGGGAGAACCGAGCAAAACAAGCAAACAAAAAAGTGATAAAATATCCGTCGTTTATTGTAACAAAAAAGGAGAAAATGGTATTAAATTGAATCGTTCTAAAAATAATACGCGAGAAGGACAGAGAGAGAAAGAGAAAAAGAGAGGGAAGTTTTATCGATCTCTCTCGCTTCGCTCTTCGTGAGATGTAATTTAAATGTAATTTAAAGTGCCGAAATTGTTCTCTTCTCTTCTACCGCGATATAATCACGCGTACGTTTGCTTACACGCGCGCGTGTAAATTCGCCCGCTCTCTCTCTCGTACGACAACGCTTCGCGAGAGGAACATCCGGGCGAGAAAAATGCAAGTGATGCATTTCACGTGATGTACGTGCACGCGTGTAATACACGCGCGGTATGAACGTGTGTGCTCCGCAGCCGTTCGCGCGACGCTTCAAGATACAATCGGCGTGTTGCATCTCGCAAGAGGAAATCGCTCTCCCCTCCGAGAACGCGGCGGAGAAAGGACGGAGATCGCGAGTAACTCGTGCCATTTCTTACGCTTAACACAAACTAGGTGCACACAATTTCCCTTCCACCCCTTTTCCCGAAAAAAAAATTATCGATGTGATTGACGGTCGTTAGGAGATTAACGAAATATACATTTGACAAAGTTCGCGCAGTTGTGCGCGAGTATTAACTTTAATTCTGTAAACCCCGAAACATTAATGTCCGAGCGATTCTTGAAATTGAGAAAATCTTATTAATTTAGTGGAAAAATTTTTAAAGAATAAAAAAATATATCAAAACTAATCTTATTTCCTTCATATAGAATGTTGAATAAAACTCCGTGAATTTTTACAGAGTTTTTGCAACGTTTCAACCAATAAAAAATTCGCGCCAGACATAAATAGATGGATATATCCAGGGTTTACAGGATATATACCTAAAACAAAAAATGTTCACGGAATTAGGATAATTTGTTATTTTTTTCCGAGATAAATACGAAAGAAACAACATACATCAAGAATAAGACTCGTCGTTCAGCTTCTCTAAAAACGAGATCAAGAAATTTCGTGCGCTTTTGTGATATTGCGAAAGTGTGTGTTCGCGACATAAACTGTGCGTTTTCTAAACTTATTACAGAGGCGTCTCCAGAGATTCCTGATTTTCGAGCGCGCGCCTCCGTCTTCGAACTGTCAAGCCTCTTGCTTTTTGAATGTCAGTTTATTTAACACGACGTCCCCGGTGTGTCGCCCGGAATACACGAACATAGCCATCCATGAAACAGCTTTTTGTCTCTATAACGCGCCTTCTCGTCGTATATAGCCCCTTCTCTCTCTCTCTTTCTTTCCCCTTTCCGCTATCGCCGCGCGTCTTGCTTCTATGAGCTCTTTAATGCTCTCTGAAGTATTCTTAAAGAAAAAAAAATTGTCCAACATTTTTTTATCTTCTAAACTCCGCGCACGTGTGTGTGTGTGTGTGTGTGTGTGCGCGCGCGCGCGTATACAATGCCACTTTTGTATAGAGATCCTCGTATTGCCACATTCCATGTTAATGACCACGCCTTTTATATGTTAATGGTTATTCTGATTTACCGTGTATTTTACACTTGAGAAAAGAAACATTTATATTTTCGAATCGCCCAACATGCGCGTTCGAAAAGAAAAAAATTCAATTGTCGTAAATTCGTTTTGTGTATGTGTACAACGTGTTTTTTATTGCTTGAACTGAAAATTCGGTCATATTCGAAAACGCTTCTACTACGAGCCGGAAGAAGTAAATAAACGAGGCGAGAAGTCGCCTGACTCGCGCGCGAGTTGCTCTTCGGAGAAAAGTGAATTGAATCCAGTCGATGGAGCGAGTAGTGGTGAGAGAAGAAGACGAGAAGAAGAAGAAGAAGAAGAAGGGTTTGGAAAGAGACTCGACGCGGGTGGAGGGAAAAAGATGGAAGGAGAGGGAATGCGGGACTCTCGAGATTAATCTCTTCACGGAGAGTAGAATGAAAAATAACGAAGTATATATAATATAAATTAAACGGTGCGAGACGCGGCAGATGGAACTACCGTGTCCTGCACACAAAATGAAACATGTAAAATTTCGAATTTATAAAGTGCCTCTCTCTCTTTTTCATGGTCGCATCAATGTCATTACTCCGTGAATGTTGTGTTGAAGAACGTTAATAGCACGGATTACTTCCAGCTCTCGTAACGCATAAGCCGTGTTTTAAATTCATAAAATTCTTGGCCCAAGTTTGCAATTCACATACGTAAACTTGCGAGCAAATAGGTTGGTCCGAGAGAAAAAGGGAGGAAGAAATAAAGAGAGAGAGAGCACAAAAAAAAGGGAAGATATTACTCCCGCCTCAGGAAATTCTTCCAATATTGATCACAATTTGTCGTGCATATTATGACGTATGATTTGTTAATTTCACGGAGCGGCTGAGCGCGACACGCTCTGATTTAATTTCGCAATTACGCGAAATAATGCGATAGCGAAAATACATCAACGAGACTCGAACGAACGAGCGCGGTCGGCGTTCAATAATGTTTTCCTTTTTCCTTTGCTTTGGGATTTAATAATAATGCAATATCGGATCTATAACACGTATATGCGTGCCTGTGTGTACATTTGTGTGTGTGCATGCGTGCGCGCGCGCGCGCGCATGCGTGGGTCGCGTGCGAGCGTGTGTATATATGCCCCTCTTGTGTTCCCTCTTCTCTTCGTTTCTTGTTCCCCTCGACCCTCCCTCATCTTCATACGCAGTCGACACATAGAGAAAGATAGAGAGAACACCCCTCTGCTCTCCTTGCTTCCCGCACGTTCACTTCACCGACTATGCGCGATTGGGAAATCGTGACTGCAAGAGCCGTTGCATTATCTGCGTGAAACTGCATGTAAATGCAAAAATGTGTATTCCATGAGATAGCGCTGTGTTGTATTGTATCTGACTATAATGGGGATTAACGTTGCTACTGCTACGCGTCTCGGACTTTGACAAGCTACAAATAATTTATTTTTTTCTTGATAACAAATTATCATTTCGGTTTCGTGTTACGTACGCGTGTATTTGAAAAATAATATTTTTCTTCAGAGATCTCACTCTGTATTGAGTTTATCGATTTTTCATTTATTTACATTGATTGACAACGGACACAAATGCATATTACTTAATGAAATAATAATAGCGATTATTATTATTTCTACGCATTTCTTTGTTATATCTTATCGCTATTTTCGTTGCGCATAAGATCGGAATGCACACTCCGTCAAGGCGTGGAATCGTTTCGCCTGCGTTCGTTGACAATTTCGCGCGGTTTAATAGCGCGCTGACATTACGCTGTTATTCATCTCTCTCCTTCTCTCTTTCCTTTAACGCTGTCTTGCGCGCCACGATAATATAATTTTTTAAATTCCGCACTCGTGCCGTAATTAGTTCCGTAAGCCTAAGCCCGCGCTCAAGAAGCGTCGTAAACTTTAATGAAGATAGCAATTCACGATTTACGAACTCGTAGATCGACGAGAGTCGCTTTGTTAAAGTTTGACGACCCACCAGATGCGACTTAAAAAAATCCTTCCCGGAAATACGAAACCTTAGTCACGGCGGGAGTCGCTTCAACATTCTAGAAAAGGTGGGCGAGATAATACTGAGAAAACACTAATAGTATATATGTACCTTTGCTTTGTACATGCTTCTTATCTAATACATGTTATCAAAGTTCTTTTTTTTTTTCATAAAATTATCCATAAAAATTCCGTTCCAATAGTTTCTCATAAATCTACTGCGTGTGTGGTCTGTTGGAGAAATACCGGTATAAATGTTTTCGGTACATAATTTGTGCTTTATTTGCTTGTTACCGCGAACACGGCACAGTTTTGAATTGCACATTTGTTTTGCGAAAAAAATAATTTTTTTTTTTCTGGTTGCATTAATTGTTCAGTTTATTCATGTCCGTTACAAACGTTATATTACGTGCAACATCGTTAAAGCGAGTGTTACGTAAATGAAACGGTTTGTCCGCTTTTATAACTATTTTACAAGCATGAGAATGTAAAGAGCATGCAAATTGGAAACGCATCAACAATTTTCCACGAAACTTTATTTTTTGGATTTGCGAACGAGAGAAGAGAGACACGTGCGTGTGCGTATATGTGTGTGTGTTTCCTGCATAAAATAAATATTAACGAACAATAAATTCCGAAAGATTCGAATGTTTTTGAATATAGATTCGTCATTACAAACAAAGTCACGTAACAATATACTTTTCTTCGCTTCGAAAATATTTTTACTTGACATTTAAAACTTCCAAGAATTCAGAGGTTTTGAGACCTGACGTATAAAGACTTGTTAGACGAGAGAAGTATTAGAATTGATGACTATTGTGATGATTATGAAATAGTTTTGAGATGTTCTTTTAGTCTTTTCTTCTTTTTTTTCTGTACATGACAAACTATTCTCGACTAAAATCTCCAAGCTAGCATATTGAACCAATTTGTTGAGAACAGTGGTTACGCTGTTTATCACATATATGCGCTTGTCGTCGTTGTTTAAGTATGTAGATAATCAACATGTAATCTACACGGTTGAGAGAGCGAGAGAGAAAATAGAAATAATGCTGCTTAATGATGTTGGATTTTTTTCTACCACGGCTGGTAAATGTGGAAATAAACATTGATTAAAAAAATCCGAACCAAAACAGGGATTCAATTTCATATCCTGAAAACCGGTTTCATTTTGGTTGCCAACAGTCAAGGTGACTTTTGATCTGCAAGATGAGAATCTCCTCTCTGAGCAGGGAAGATGCCCAAGGCAGGCCGATTTATTTGCTCAAGTCCGGATATCTTTTATCGACGCGTGTCTCTCTCGCAAATGAGAACCTTCTGCACGAATAACAACGATAGTGACCCTATGCCGTGTAATAATAACTCGATGAGAACGGTGCCAAGAGAGAGAAGAGAGAGAGAGAGAGAGAGAGAGAGAGAGAGAGAGAGAGAGAGAGAGAGAGACTTGAGCAGGAGAAACGAGATAGAACGCGCGGAAGGAAAAGTGGCAGGAAGAGAGACGACGATACGGTCGACGAGAAAACGAAACGATGCAATTCTTATTTCTGAAAGGCGTAATTTTTAGATCGTAACAACTTGAAAATTAAAACCTCGTTTCAACTCGAATTTTAGAATAGACGTTGAAATTTTATTGTTCAAAAATCATTTTGTTGTTGCAAAGTTTCTCTTAAAAAAAAAACTTTTAGTTTTTAATTAATTTTCTTTTGTTTGTCGAAGAGAAAAGATTGAACGAAAAGCACACACGTTAAAGAATTCTAAAAAGATGTGTATGTACTATCGAACTTGTGCGAGCTAAGTAAAAGTCGCCTTTGAATTAAAGAATTTATAGATGAAAGGAAGTTCAAGGAAGCTTGAAACACCCTATATATCTTTCTCGTCTGAACGCACACACAAGTGTATTACACACGTCCCTGGCAACTTTCAGTGAATCAGCTTTCAGTCGCGCTTATTATACCAGTCTCGATATAAAGATACGGTGCGTTTTATTTCATATCTCATTTTTTATTTTATTTCGACATTTCGTCTTTTCGCATATGCTTATTTGTCTTCTCCCAACTCGGCAAACGGACGCCAAATGCAAAAGTCAATTTTGTTATCGATAAATGAGTTATTTATCGTGCAGCGCGCGCGATGAATAATTCGTTTATCGATTGTTAACTACATCTGACGCAGAGAGACAGAAAGAGAGAGACAGATAGAGAGAGAGAGAGAGAGAGAGAGAGAAACACGTATAGATAACGAATATACATTTCGATGAAATATAATAGAGTTTAAAATCGAGTCTTGTGAATATTTTCTATAACACAATTGAAACACATCGTATAAATGTATATAAAAAGAAATAAAAACAATTAAAACAATTATTAATTATTTTATTAAAGTGTACATTGCAATTTTTTCATTATGAATAGTAAAGAATAATCTATTATTTACAACCTCATTACATTCAATTTATAACGTAGATTTAATCGGAACGTTATTTACATACATAAGTATGTGTAAAAAAAAATTTATAATGAAACGAACTACGATGGAAGAATTTTAATAAAGCGTTTACACACAAGTAAAATTTAAACACGTAGATATTTTATTCCTTATACAAATGTGTGCATTACGGTTTTCATTATTAAATATCATATCAAACCGCATTTGTCCGTCTGTCTTTCCCGCGTGTGCGTACATTTACTCGCTCGGAATATCTAATGCAAAGTTTCTTTGCAGAGTATCGCACGGCCGCGCGTAATTGATTCATAGCACGCATGTGTGGGATGAGATATGGATCGGTAACGAATACGAATAAGCAAAAGTCTTCGTATTCATTTTCACGAAACGATACCCGTGTGATAAGCTTCTTTTTCGCCGCACCAGGCGACGAAACACGACGCGACGGACGGGCGCAGCAGGCCTGTCCAAATGAAATCTTTAAATGCCTGCGAGCGCTTTTGTGAGGTGATGTATGCGTTGAAGAGTCAAGTGTCTTTCTCTCTCCCTTTTTTTCTCTCTCTCTCTTTTCCTATCTGTCGATTCGTCTATGTATGCATGACATACCTGAGTCAAATTCCGTGTATGTTGTGTGTTGGCTGTTTGTATGTGCGTGTCCGTTCGTGTACACAAGCTGTGCACGAATCATTCTTACAAACAGACACACACACACACAAGAAAAACACGATATAGGAAACCCTCTACGTGCGTGTATGCGCGCATGCATCGTGGGTTAAAGGTTTGCTCACAATACGACGACGACGACTCTCTGAAGAGATGAGTGTTTAATTAAAAAACATCGACGCTACGCCACGCGAGTGTCTCGAGTCAACCGCGCGTCATTTCGAAAAGTAAAACAAAAGTAGAACGCGCGCTCTAGCTGGTGTCTAGTCTCCTTATCTTCTGGGATTGTACCCGTTATGCTAATTTATGAGACGTAATTTGATTCGAGGACGCATTAATGAAATATCTCTTCGTGTTAATATTAAATTTTGGTATCACAAAAATGTTACGTATCTTATCGATGATATAATTAACGATTTCTTTTTCTATATCAACATATGTATACATATATATATATCTTATCATTAGAGAACACATTAATAAATAATAAAATTTAATTTGCAAAATAACTTGAAACAATTGTGACTTCTTTCTGTGCGGCGGACGACACAATGTTATCAAAAAGGATAAATTAATTCTCGTGCGAACAATAGTCGGTTATTTTCTGTTTCTTAGATTTTTCATCCGCGCGGCGTTATCACGACGACGTCATCAGACCCATGCTTCTTAATCTCCTGACCGCCGGTGATTCATGCGATGTGACGGACGCTTTAAAGCGGTTAGTAAAACTCATTCTCTGCGCGTGCAAGAGAGAAAAAGAGAGAGAGAGAGAGAAAAAGAGAAGGAAGAAAGAAAGAAAAGAGTTAGAGAGAGGAAGACCACGGCAAAAGAGTTGAGAGAGACGGCGCGACAAGTTCTAGAGAAGAATATTATCGGAAAGAGAGACAGATGGGCAAAGAATATAGACACAGTAACAAGGAGGGAAAATAGAAAAGAGATCGTAAAGGAAGGGACAGCTTCGTATATATGCGATTACACGCGGTCGAGCGGGATATATACAATGACGCGAGGGAGGTGAAACGGGGAATGGGGAGCATTGCCCTATATATCCTGTCCTTTTTTCGATCCCTCGTGGTACCTCGGGGGTCCACGCGTGCGAGATCTTTGCGTTCGAGATAAGCGGGATGATTACATATTCTCGCGCAATGAAAAAGGTTAATTATATGATGCAAATATATCGCTCGTCTCCTCTGCTCTCGTCAATTGCGATCGTTTCAAATGTAGTCGGGCATACGATGTTGTTTTATTCATTCGGTAATTTGTCGCAGTTTATTATACCGGCGGATAAAATACCTTTCTAAAAAAAGAAAAGAGAGAGAAAGAAGCGTATATTGCGGATTGAGTTTTTTTTTTTTATAATTAATTTGTTTTAAAATCGCGTAAGCAGATTTATTATGTCGCCGATTTCGGCCGATTAAAATAATTTGCCGTCGTTCCATCGCAATAGAAATAATTTTGATGGCCGACATTTACGCTCGCGTACCTCTCTGATAACCCTACAATCGCGCGCGATTGTATGACTCCCATGTACGATATATCGCTCGTTATGTTGCCGGTAATGCATGTTGCGTAAGAGCTATTAGCTATCGGCAGTAATTTGTTCGTACTTATTCCGGTCGTTTGCATGTAACTAATTTCTCTCTCGTCGCTGTGTGTTCAATTTTTTCGTTTTTCCGAAAACTCTCTTCTCGCATCGCTGTTGTTTCTGTCTTTTTCTCGCGCGCGCTTGTAACAATGTGTCGCGATATCGCGAATGGCACACAGCGAGACATGCTCAGCATTTTCGTATCTTCTGGTCGGTCGAGCGCATCGGCATAGAAATGAGCGCGGCGTACTTTTGAATATTTATAATATTCATGCCACAACACGGCCGATTAAAGCGGACTCGATTAATTACCTTTTTTCTTTTTTTTTTCTCGCACGCATTTTCCTATCTCGGATAAAAACGCGAGTGTATAGATTTCGCATCGAGGAGAGATAAAACAAGAAAAAATGTTATTTGCATGTGTTATTTTAACGATTTTGAATTCACATTAATTTTATTTTTTGTTTTTCGCTTTTTCCTGATTCTGCACTTTGATCATTTCGATCGTTATCATGTTTTCGTTATGTTTGCGTTTATATACATTTTTGTCGTTCTTTAAAACATTTCTAAATGTCGGAGAAAAAAAATACAGAGCTCTTATTATGTCTTTATATTATTCTACTCGACGGCCTTAAAATATTACGTGACGCATTTTTTTCCCGTCTTTGTCACTCCGACCTCCGCACTCGCTCTCTCCCACGACGACCCGTTTCAGCGCGAGCGTTTCTGTTGCAAGAGGAAAACAGACAACGATCATTATATAAAGTTGCAGAAGTTCCGAGCGCGTAATGTTACGGTATCCCCGATGGAGGAGCGGATAACGCGTTATTAAGAAAGATAACAATTATCTTTTCGCGTCGCGTGTATATATATGTGTATGTATACTTTGTATATATATATATATATATTTATTTTGTTATATGTATATGTACATATATACGGAAAAGAGCGCCACGGATAACTTTGCACTTAGTATGCTTTCGAGTTACCACTTCGAAGAGACAAAGATTTACAGATACGCTCTTTCTCCTTGTGCTTTATATTACTTTCTTCTTTCTTTTCTGAAAACCAAGTACAAACGATAAAAACGAGACACGACATTATATTTATCGTCAAACGTTATAAACGTTCACTTCCGTTATTATATATCACAATCCTTTATTTTTAAACAATTCGCATTAATGCGACACTTTAAATATCGCGCGCGCGCGTGCGTCGCGCTTCTCGGCAAATAATCAACAATAAGAGCGAGTAAGCAAGCAAGAGAGAGAAAAACAAATCCGTCAGTATCACGACGGAAATTTATTTATTTATTTACGCGATGGAAAATGTTTTTTTTTTTTACGAAAGAAGGACGCACACGACGACCGAATGAATAATGCATGCGCGCCATTGTGCATCGGCTCGTGGTGAAATATTTAGCGATAGAGACTCCCGTGTAATTGGCACGCCTCGATAAATAATAACGGCGATACAACGAATTCGAAAATAATTCGTTGCACGCGCGTCCGCACATATGTAAGGGCACGCACGTATACGTACGTGCACGCGTCTCTCTCCGCGCCAATGCACTTGTTCGCGCAGATAAAAGAGCGTCGTAGATGCAATCGCGATATCAATGGCCGGTGAGTTTCGCGTGCGGTGCAGAACGCACGGAAAGAGAGGAAGAGAGAGAAAGAAAGAGAGAAACGAGATTAACCGCTATAAATACCCATCGCCGGCTGATCCCTTTTCTCTCGCAAACGGAGGGAACTCTTGGCCGTGACTGTACTCTTAAAACATTGGAAATAGTTATGGCAGCGGTGCTCATTCTCCTCACGATGCGGATTTCACGGTGATGTTATTGATTCAATTATGTAACATCGGGTCACGGATCGCGGCACACGCGCTCGGTATGATGAGCGACTTGGCGACAATTTTGCATAACGAAGCGCACACTCGAGATCCGATCCGTTTACAGGCGCGCTCGATTGGCCGTGTGCGCGCGCGACTATATGTGACTCGATGTCGAATTCACTTATCGGCAATTAAAGACCTTTAATTTTTGAGACGAGTGTTTTGGAACATCATCTTGCTTTCTCTCGCCGAAAGAGATCAATTCTTATGCAATTACGTCGCACAAAAACAATAAATACAAAGATATGTATATGTACATATATATATGTATATAAAACCGGATATGAGGAAAAAAAATGTAGAGCGTTTCACGTGAATATTCCAGCACATCGATCTTTGCGCGGCTGTCTCTTTTACGTTCAAATCCGATCCATTTGAAATTTCGCCCGGATAAATAAAGCAAAGGGAGTAATGGACAAGTTTCCGCCGCAAAGCAGCAGACGCCCGTACAGTCCGCGCTACAAGCGAGCCGTCGGATCGTGTTTTCCCATCTTCGAGTATCGAATATTCGCTGCCGACTATTCGAAATTATACGAACTTTTTCCTATATTGACGATATCGCATCTACATACATGTAAGGCCACGCCGCCGTTGATGTTCGCCGTGACGTGTGATAACTTGACATATCACATGTTAAAAAAAAATAAAAATAAAAAAAACCGAGAAAAAATGATATAATAATATATTCTCGTGCAAGGAACGTAAATGGGGAATAACAAAGCCGACTAATTTCGCTATTAGAATATTCCGTGAAGTTTCGCAATAACTTTCAGCAGCGGAGCGAATGGCGAACTCCGGAGTTCGCGTCGACAATTACAGAGTGATTTCCGGTTGATTGATATGTACGTGCAACACATGTACACGCGCGCACGCACGTCGACATGCGCGTCGGTAAACCACGTTCGTGTATTTCCCGGTGCGGGAATTCCTCGCTATTCAGAGTGCCGTAAGGGGAATCGTCGTTGTTGCTCCGTTAATCAAAAGCTTTGATAGTCGAATCTTAGCAAAACGAGAAAAAAAGAAAAGGAAAACAGCAAAACACACACAAAAGAGATTCTCTCCGATACCAGTCGATTTTGCAGCCGCTCGTCTCGCCGGCTCTCGTCGGCGAAAATTATGCGACGAACTGTACTCGCTCCGTGAGCACGGTTCGTTTGCTCTTTCGTTTGCGGAATTTTTTCAGCAACCGGATAATAAACATTTTTCTCATTGAATAATAAATACTTTTTCTGGAGCACGGAGAGCGAGAGAGAAAGAGAGAGAGAGAGATAAATAGATAGAGTGAGAAAGAAAGTAAACGAGTGAGAGAGAAAAATCCGGCATAAAATCAACGTCACGTATATCGTTCGGGATTTCTCTTATTTCCTTCTATTGTTGTTTTTTTTTTGCCCCTCCTCGCGCGAAAATGCAAATTAATCCGTTGCATTCTCTTTTCTCCCAAGTGCGAGATTTGTTTTCTCATCGGTACGGACGACGCGTCTCGCGCGTCCACTCTGGATATCAATTAAAATACAAGAGCAAGTGTGAGTTTTCATGCGCGCGTGTCTATTATTTACCGTCACGCGTCGGTCACGCTCGATCGATTTCAATCGCACGCGGCCTCCCGACTCGGAAGCTCCCGCGTTGTCGCTTTTAGCGCGAAGAGTTTCTTCTATTCTGCGAACAACGTGTCGGGTTTATCTCGCGCGCGTTACGTATGTGCTGTGCGTATGCATCGTGCGTGCGTGCAACGTTGCGGCGACGCGAGTGCGCACGTGTGCCGTGCTTGTGCTCCGCTGCAAATACCCTCTGGGGAGGCGTACCCTTTCCCTTTTCTGCGGGCTCATCCCCCGCTGCCGTCGTCGCCGCGAATCTCTCACGTTGCTCGTGTTCGGCGGGGGATGATATTTTAAATCATCGACTCAAACGAGCTTTCGCTAGCTCGGTAGAAAAAAAAAAAAAGATTTCTCTTATTCCTCAATCAAATTGTTTCAATATTTGTATGCACCTGTATACATATACGTGCACACATACGCTCTTTGTTATATCAATAGACGTGCTCTTAATATGAATAGGCTTTTTCTATTTGTATATAATAGTCTAATTAACATTATAATGTAATGCGCACTATTCAAACGTATTTCTCATTAAGTATTAAATATACGTTTTAATTATAATATTAATAATTACATGATAATTATTATTAAATTATATAGTATACATATTGTGTGTTACACACACACGCACACACACACATTACGTATGTTATTATTATTTAAAAGCCATCATGTTGCGGGAAATTATGTTTTCGTAGTAAAGTTGAAAGTATAATTGTGGACGGACCTCGACGTGTGATTCGAAATCAACTCTCTTTTTGTTTTTTGTTTTTTTTTCAGTTACTGGGCAGTGCTTGCTTCAGCCACGGCCCTTACACATTTTACAAGGCAGTAAGAATAGGTAACGGTCGTGTCCTGCGTCTCGGGAGTTTCTTTCTGACGAAACTCTGGAGCGATGCCGACCTCGTCAGTATCGGCGAGCTACAGCTGCTGTGGATGGACAATCGCGGACCGAATCAGCCTCTGGCGTCTTTGCGGTTGTATTTCTTACCTGAGAACACGCCAGACGGCAGGAGGGACACGCACGGAGAGGTGAGTCTTTTTTTAAAGATATTAAAAATAATCGCGCGTTTGTGAAAATAGGAAAATAAATTCATTTCCGCGTTTGAGATCCGAGCGAGCTCTGTTTCAAGATTATATTTCAGCATATGATGTATTATTCAAGGATCTATCTCTGTCTCTCATTTTGTGAGCTTTTCTCGTGACATGTCGTGATGTGTCAGATTTATTTTTTTGTTTTTAATTAAATATCT
>QVNV01022770.1:0-14231 GCA_014825455.1 Pseudomyrmex pallidus | reverse complement strand
AATGTTCGCTAAACCACTTGATCGATGTTTTACCGCTGTATAACACGCTTAAAACTTCCAACAACTAGCGGCAATTCCTGCTTTGCCGACGTTGTCGGTAACGAGTCTGTTGTGTGACACTCGACGGTCTTATCACTTTCTCGCGCGTCTCGCGGTGCCTTGTGTTATTTTAGCTCAAACTGCCATTTCGATGCGTATGACTCCGCGTGGAAATTTCATGAGGCAGACACTACACTCGCCATTATGACGGAGTGTAGTAACTTCGTTTCACTTTTGAGAGAAACACATGTCGGAGTTTATTTATTTCGTTATAATATAAATGCAAATATTCTTACACTGCTCTCTCTCTTTCTCTTTCTCTTCCTCTTCGTACGTATACGTAGTACACAATATTGAAATTTCTCGTTCCGTTGCATGTGTATCGTTAATTCAGCCGGGTTGTATATTAATGCAAACCGAAATTACCGGATAGTAATCGCGATGTTATCGCGTTTAGCGCATCAATGTAACTATTTTCGTGAGCGCGCGATCGAATCAAATAAACGATTACGCAAATCACGAAAGAGGCATTATTCAAATATTGCGGAAATATATATGTCGAATGCCGGGGGATGAGGGAGAGAGGGCGCGCGTACAATGCGAGAGGAAAAAGACCGGGCAAACGAAACCCGTGAAATATTGGCGTGGCCTTAAAGCCACTTGGAAGGTTCAAAGGATACGACCGTTCGAGTTCACCCCTCGCTCGACTGGGGTGGCTTTTGGGGTTGTCGCGTTTCCTTCGCCCTTGTTGTTCCATTGAAACATCGTCAATTAAGCACACCCCTTCGTTCGTCATTTTCATTGTTTGCGGGCCGATTATTCCGGGAGATACGCGAACCGAGACCGACGACGATGTCCATTCCCGAAATCATTGCCTTTGATTCTGGTTTTTTTGCTTATTAAATATAATACACGTGAAAGAGAGAGAGAAAGAAAGAGAGAGAGAGAAGAGAGGGAGAGAGGGAGAAAAGAAGAAAAATTTTGCTGATAATGTGCTGTCTATCGAATTTCAGTCTCTTCGTATTTTCCTGTTCATTCGAACGTTGTCAAAACGAAATCTCGCTGTTCCTTCTCTGGAGACGATCGATACGCGTTTAGTTTACGACGAGAGGGATAGGTCGGGTTTACCGCGCGAAGGGAAACAGTGTTTTTTTCTCTTTTCAAAGTACTACACGAGAGAGAGGAAAAAGTATTCGCGGAGAAGAGAGCTCGATAAAAAAGACGAAAACTGTAAACTGTTCTTTGATGAAAATGATGTTAGAAACATCAAGTGTTTCCTTTTGCGCTTCGCGAGTTTCCGTGTGATTTCAGAAATTGTTTCTGATGGCCGCTTTGTTGAAACACTGAAAATGACAGAGTGGGATATATATCCGCAGTTTGGTGGGAAGAGGAGAGGGAAGAAAAGTGACTAAAGACAGACGTCCGTAATTGTGGCTACTTTCGAACCCTTTTGTCCCTGGTAATTGCCTACCCCCCCCCCTTCTACCCCCCGTAAGAACTGAACTTTTTCCTACCAACAGTCGTGTTGAACAACGCGATAGAAAATATTATCTCGAATCGAACATTGTAACGTGTTTGTCTTGCTCGTAAAAAAAATATTGCAAAAACCATTTTTCCAGCTTTTTAAATTTCATTGTGAACAATGTTTTTAAAGGCTAATGTACATTCTCTCCCTCTCTCCCTTTATCTATCTATCATAGTCTTTCTCGCTCGACCTCGTTCACACGCACAGTCAGTCGCGTGTTATCACGAGTCGACCGTGTCGTGTATAATTGACGTGATTGATGAGCCGAGAAAGGGACGGGGGGGAAGGAGAAACTTCGCTTCATCTTGACTATCGGGGCAAAATATTTATCCAACAGCTGCTGGCACACTCCGGTTTTTCGGTCACTTTAAAACTGTAAGAGTTCTCTCTTGTACGGGCAAACAAAAGTTTTATCTCTCAATATCAGAAAAACGTGAAACAGTTTCGTACTTGTGTAAATATCGATTTATATATTTCTGTATACTTTTAGTATATCACTTTTAGTACATGCCGTTAAAATTTATATTCACATGTATCACTTTTAGTTTATCTATCTTCATTTAATTATCTAATTATTTCTTTTCAGTAGTCTCGGTATATAGCGTTTCCAATACGTACATTTTCTAATTAGTAAATTTGCACACGCGCGCACCTACACTAATTTCGAATAGGAATGTTAGTACAGGTGCGATATTCGCACGATACGATAGTTGATTATTGGAACGGAACCTTGTTGCATTAGCCAATAATGATATCTACGTACGTATTATCGCAATCGACGTTCGCCTGTATAACGGGGAGTAACGCTTTTATGTTATTCCGCAATATACATTTAATAACACACATCTCACCATCGATTCGGTTCGCATTAAAATTGTTTACTCCGCAATTTGAAGTTGATTACATTGCATTCTCTATTTTTGCTCCGCGATGCTGCCAACCAAAAGTTGGCACAAACTCAACGAGACTTCGTTTCGCGAAACTTAATTTTCGGGCAACCGACTATTAGTCTCCGCATGAAGTCATGAGAAATTCCAATCACGGTTAACATTATTTATAACTAAGACCGTTGCTGATTCACGACGTACATCTGTTAAATTCGAATCAAGTGAAATATTTGGAAAGTTCGAAATTTAATTTAATTTTATTTTAAATATGCGATTTCAAATATAAAGTACTGTTATATAATTCATTTCTTTAATGATGATGATGATGCAAGTAAGTGAAAAGTGACGTTAGCCGTTAATTATCTCGCGTCTGTCACACTAGCGTTATCGATCATTTTTGTTGCAACATTATTGTACGAAAATGCTCGTGCGCAAAGCTTTCTATCGTGGCAAAACTACTTTATCAATTTTATGTAATCTTTAATATTTCGTGACAAAAAAGAACTTTAATTAAATTCTGCAAAAGGACGCTGAGAGATTTAATTAAATTCTCAAACGAAAATAACATTTTATTACCTCACTCCGAATTGTTGTCGGTTCTATAAACATTTAACTGGGAAAAATTTCTTCGCAACCAGTTTGGCTAACGATACGTTTTTACTTCTGTAAAGTAATGTAGAATAAGCTAATTAATTATTCGAGCGTGATTACGTGCAGCAGGTACAGCCGGTCTGTGTGGAATGCAGCGGACTTGTTTACGTACGTTGTGTGTGCGCGTGTATGTCTGTTGAAACACCGACCCTCACACGCAAACACGAGTCGCGCGTGCGCGTCCGTCCGGCTTTTATCAGATGCAACAACGATTCTACTTTGCTACTGACGAAAAAAGATAGCGCGCGCATCCCGCCTCGTTACTTTGTAATAGTTCAAAGAACACCCCGCGGCTTGGCTCTCGCTCCTCCCGTAATTTTCGTAGTTTTAATTCGCTTGCTCGGGCGCGGCACGCATTTTTATATTGGCTTGCAAAATTTTAATTAAAATTCTCTCCTTGTGCCTCAGTACGCGCTCCCGTACTGATTCGTTCGATAAAGCAAGTACGCGTATCATTATCTGCGCTGTGCAATTAGCGGACACGCGCCGGAGGCGAGAAAATTTCGTTTCTTGAGAAGAAGAGGATTCGCGACGAAAGAAGAGACGCGATATCTGTAGTTTTGATTGTATTTTTATAACTTTATGGACTTTCTCTCGAGTGCGCTTTGCTTATGAAAACAAAAAAAAACCGAACGCACAATTTATTCTGAGCTCTCTCATCCCTCACGACCCTCTCTCGTAATGTTCGCAATGTGTCAGACTACCGTTGTGCTTTTCTGTCGTTCTATTTTTTTCTTCGCCCGCACACGTGCACGTATATACGCGAGCGCGTGCTCGTCACGTTAGAATAATTCGATGTTCTAAATAAAACTCATGGAATTCGCGTGCACGCGGTTGTTGTTCGGACGCTGGAGGACGGAGGAGAATCTGCGACGGGTGAATGTACCCTTAAGCCCGTCACACAACGAGAGAGATCGCGCGATTAAGACCCGCAACTCGGACGCTACGCTCGGACGAATTTCGAAAAATAAACTTCTCACGCTCTCATTTCATTTAATTTTCTTCTCTGTATGTATGTAAAAAATATATTTGTTTCCATTTAAATGCACGTGTGTAGTGAAACATATAGATGTGTTAATATTCCACATTGTATTATATAATATAATTGAATTGAGAGAGAAGATTCACGTATTCCAGAAATGTATTAAATTTGAGAGAGCGAGAGAGGGAAGGAAGGAGAGGGAAAATATGTTTATTAGAATTTGTGCTATCGTTCTATATTGTATTATTATTATCTATAGTATTAAATTCATTTGAATTCATTATAGAATTAATAACCACTAGAATAATGCAGTGAATCTTTCGCTACACTGTAAATTAAAACTTAAACGATCAAACTATACTTTTTTAAATATTACACACGTGTGCAACATAAATCTCTTGATATCGAGTTTATATGTCGCGTTTTTTTATAATTTTGTATAAATTTCATTTCTACAGAAATTGAAGAGAAATCGCACGGTACGTTTTATTATTTTATTTATTTTTCTGTTTTGTTTAGAAAATTTATTCCGCACGAACAAACAGAGTCTTTATTGCAAATGGAGAAATATAATTATATTAATGGAACCGCGGTTTAGAGATCTGCACTAATTGAATCTGTAATTAAATCGCGAGAGAGCGTATTTACACTGATTATTTTTCCGTGATGTTGTTAGTTAAAAATCCGGTATTCTCGGAAACGCGCGTGTTTTTTTTTTCCGCGGTAAAAGCCGCGGGAAAATAGAATCCAATATCTAATTTCATTCCATTGAAATAATTTAGCCTGAATACAAGGCGGAAAATAGGGACGTAGATATTAAACACGATATGAGAGAATATAAGTCAACATTATATAACGCTTCTCCTTGCGACATTATCATTAGCCAAGCTCTTCTCATTAACGACAACAATGTCGACGTAGTTGCCAGTATTATCATTATTATTGTCACAACTTTCCTCATTAGCGAGAAAATTGAAATACTTCATCTACGTGTACATATATAGCGATGTAATATTTAATAAAAAAAAAGAGTTTCTAAAAAGAAAAATTTAATAACACGAACCATAATTTATTTTAGGAGAAACCCGAGCAAAATCTTTAATTTAACTTGAGTTGCGAGTGTAATTTTAAAAGACGCTTCTTTTTTTTCTCTCTCTCTCTTATATCCGGATATCTTATTACATAAATTCCTAAAAGATTCCAAAAGTTTGTTGAAAACATGTAATCGACTTGAACTACATCATCGAACGATCTGTCTGTGTCTCGCGATTTAATTAATCGACCGATTCAAGAACCGTGTTGTGTTTGCATCGTGAAAGCACAATAGAGT
The DNA here is from genome assembly GCA_014825455.1 of Pseudomyrmex pallidus. NCBI lineage: Eukaryota > Metazoa > Arthropoda > Insecta > Hymenoptera > Formicidae > Pseudomyrmex > Pseudomyrmex pallidus. The sequence goes on along the minus strand of QVNV01022770.1, from coordinate 8,817 downwards.
TGTGAACGTCGATAGAAGGTCAGTGAACGCGTAATTTCATCAACCGGCCACTGTCGTGTTATAACAAGGCAATTAATATATTCATCGAGTCGATTTGATGAATTAGCAAAGCAACGAGTGCACACCGATCGTTGCGAGTTTCGTATTCGGACGAATACGAATCGTCGGGATACAATGTCGGTCATCGATTTTCATCGGCCACACGGCCAATATTTGACACATCGTCGTCTCCTGATACTTTATTTGTTACATTACATCCAATATATTGAATTACGTCGATTCGAAAAATAAAAGCGTTTTATATATTTTTTATTGTCTCTTTGTGGTATCGTTCTCGTGTTCTCGTATCAAAGTAAATAAACTTCAAATGTCAAATCCACTCTCGCTCGCCTCTCTTCTCTTTCTATTCGATATTTTTCTATAAATACAGTTTTGTCGAGTTTTTATCTCGCAATTATTGCCTCGAGTGAACTGATGGAGATCGAACAATATAAGGCACGTGGATTTCCGCTTTTCTTCAGCGCGACCGGCATTTGGTGGGTATTAGGCATTTCGAGTGGATTTATACGAATGCAGTGTGTGTGCTTTGCTATGATACAGTACACTGTGCGACCGGTAGTGGTGGTGCGTTGTACCGTGGTTGGCATAGTGGGTGGCGTGGGCATGGAAACTGGAGAAGGGAAACGCAGGGACGGAGGGAGACCATGGCTACGAGGGTGTCGAAGAGAAGCTATAACGAGGGGGAGAGGAGGGTGTCGAGCCACTGTACGGGTAACCGGGAATAAGGGAGAGGAACAGAGAGGTAGAAAGGAAGAAAGAGCGAGCGAGAGAGAGAGAGGTAGTGTTATTGGTTTTTGTTGCGCATGCCTACTGCCGGCGCCAATCTGGCGAATTATTAGCCAAGTTTAACTGGCCGGAGGTGAGATAGATTATGACAGGAGCTGGCAATTTAATACCTTCCTCCCGCTGCGCGAGCCTCGAATCTGAAATCAGGGGAAAAAATCATCACTCCCGATAAGTTTTCGATTCGAACTTGCGGGAAGACGGGCGAAAATTCCTTCGGTCCTTTCTTTCACGGACTAGTTTCTTCGACTTTGATTGAATCTCGACGGATTTCGTGATAATTCCTCGCAAACTTTCGTAAAAAAAAAAAAGAAAAAAAAATAATACTAAAGTTACCCGTGTCCCAATTCGTATTGTACGCGACAAAAAAGAAGTATGGCATAAAATATGTATGAGAGTTTCGAAGGTTTTTTTTACGAGGTTGTTGTAAGATTCATTCAAAGTCTCTCTATTGAAGTGCAGCGATATCAATGACGAGATGATGCGAAGGGAGAAGGAGGCGTCGGTCCTTCCAGCGACGTTAACCTTTAAATTGCCGCAGATAGCATCCGAACGATCCAGAGGAACGTTCTTGATAAATGTGTGTGTGTGTGCGTGTGTGTGTTTGTGTGTGTAGTATGCATGCCCACACACACGTACACGATTTAGCCGCTTTCACGGTGTGTATTTGATACCTGCGGCAGTTCCTTAAGGCACATTCACAAGCATCTCTCAAGTACATTTTACTTGCTTACGATCAACGAGATGAGTTTCGTGTTGAATTGTAGAAACTCGCGTTTTCCACACGAACAAGCATACATATATATATTAGCTTTCCGTTTACATTTTGACTAATCGTTTAATCGCTTCTGTTTATTGTATTTGTGTGTAAACAGCACAGAAATTACTTAAACAAATAGCACTGTGTAAATGGTAATTAAATTTTTACTTTGCGAACGAAAATACGCGTTGTCGCGAGTAAAGTCATCTTTTCCTTAATTAACTTTGTGAAAAGCAATTTTTCGCATCACTTGTTTGTTACTGTATCAAAGTTTATTTATATACAATTTTGAGTTTCTCGCATGTAAACTCGCTGGTAAACATTGTTCTTAATCATTAGCAACGTGCGAGTTTCATTCGCAGGTATGATTAAATGCAGGCAGTCGTGTATTTTGATGCTAGCAATCAGTAATTTTCGCAAGATGAACTAAAGTTTGTGCCGTGTACATTCTGCGGGACGGGAAGGTTCGCAGGACGCGGTGGGCGGCGTTTCCCTCGAAACGTAACGTAACTCCATCAAAGTTTGCGCGTAACATTACGCTAATAGCTTTATTACGTTGCCGCGTTGAGCGACCTGCTCGCCGCCCAAACCGTTTCCATCATTTTCAAGATTGTCTGATCGGTTAAATCGAAAACGAGATGCGATAAACCGCGCGAGCGCAAATACACATCGGCGTATACATATAGTTTCGGCGCGCATTTACCAATTAACTATTCTACGATCAATCGCGCTCGAGCGCTGTTTTGCAAACGCCGCCGCCGTACTTGCGCAATAAACCCCTCCCCCCTCTCTCTTGCTTATGCGACATCTCATTAAAACCGTTTCTCCCGGTGCGGTGATAATAATTAGAAATTGCGCATTTATGTAACGATCGCTTGTATAATATTTATTACTTTTTAATGGAGAGGCTCTGTGCGCGCGAGTGAGTAATTTTATTTAATATTTTTTCTCCCTCATATTTCCTGATTGTCAGAAGAGACAAAATGCAATTTTCTTGTTCGACCGATTTTAATATAAATTACCTAACAAGAGATAAATTTGTTTCGATTATTTAATTTGTAGTTTTTTTTACTCGCTATTTCATAATTTACCATTCATTCTACTGTGTTACAATTTATTTTATCATATAAATCTTTCTGTTTTATTGAAAATATAAAATTTTGTCTGTGAAAAAAAGAGTACGCAATGCGGAATACATTTAAGGATTGATTTTTGTGTCGAGGATTTTGCCATTTTCGCGGATATATTTGCGGCTCAATGCGCATCGCGCGGGCGTGGCAATAATTATTATACTAATATCATTAGCGTAGTGCTTGTTTAAAATTCGAATATACGGCTCCCCGTGCGGTCCCGGCGATCGATGCAGCATTAAATTACCCCCGGAGTCGGGGCTAAAATTCCGCGCGCTGAACGAGTCTCGCGAAGTGCTTCACTCTCCTGTAATAAAGTCCAGTATTGTTACAAAACATCAAGCCCGCTGTTGTACTCGACCAAATTGTTGCGCTCGTCTTTCTTTTAATAATTACACATCACAGCGCTGAATTGACGTGAGTGTGAAAAAAAGAAAAAAAAAATCGCGCGTTTTGTGTTTCTGACGCGATTTTATTTCTGCCGCTAAATCGTGATTACAGGGCATCAATCGCATTAACGGAACATCATTCGATATATATATATTGGGAGTAGTGAAAAAAGAGATACATACAGAGAGAGAACGAAAAAAAAAGACATATTATAACTTTACACACTGCTATATACGCCTATGGTTAGGTTGCACAGTCCTTTGGCGAGATTGGATAATTCTAATACACAGTCGCGTTTGTGTGACAAGCTTTGATCATCTCCAACAACTGCACAAATTCTCTCTCGAGAGAAATATAGCAGAAATTTCTCCTTACTTCCCTCGTGCTCGTCACTATCTCAGTTTCTCACTCTTCCTACCAAGCTTCTCATCTCTTTCGTTCTCTTGTTTCTTTTCTCGTTTTTTATCATGAAAATACACGGCTTTTCTATAAGAGCGTTTTACTTTAATAAGAATGTTTTAATAAATGTTATATTATTATATTACATATTTTACAATATATTTTTAATTTATTATGTTATTATATATATTAAAAATAAAATATAAAATACAAAATTAAATATGAAATGAAATTTATTAGAAATAAAATATTAAATATGTAAATTTTACATTTTTTAAATTTGTGTTTGAACAGAATTATTAAATATCATAATTTCTCGTGTAATTTCATGCAATCTTTTCGCTTGTATGTATATACACATATATTATGTATATATATATATATATATGCGATAAATTAATTTTTCTTATTTATTGTTCACAAATACAAGCCCCATATATATAATAATATTCCACAGTCTAATTGTAACAACCGCATAAGCGTTCGAAATTGCGCTTTTTATCCGTTTATCCGTGCTGCATAAAATGTATATGCCAATTCGCGTAATCCCCGACCGGCAGCGGATCGACCGCCGCAACATTTTTTCGCGGTTGCAATTTTTCTCGCGCGGAGATTTTATTTAAAGCTTCGGGCTGCAAGAGTGCCGGTTATTTTCGTTCTCCCGGTATTTTTAAAGCCGATGCTCTCCTTCACGGCGAAATGATTACCTACTACAACGGCGGCGGCGGAGCGTGGGCGGAGTGATAACAAATTCCGAAAGTCTATACCAACACTGGTGTCGCCAGTTTACTCTGCGTATTATCGACGGAGTTACACACATACATACATACACGCATACACACACAGACCACGTGCACACGTACAATACATGCACGTGTATTAACCACTCGTTTGCGAGGATCGTTATATTCCGCGTCCGTGAAGAAAATGCGCCTCCTCCTTCGTCTTTATCTTCTTTCCAAGAATTACTCGACTTATACCTTCATTATTCGGAAATGAAGTCTAATCGGCTGTGAAGAGAGACTTATCGCGCTTAAAAAGACCTATTTCTCGTCCTCGTCCAAATATATCTGTATTTTTTTCGCGTGCACACGAAATATTTTAATTCTAATTGTACAAGGCAAGTTCGAATTTTTTTTTCGGATATGTGTTTTTCTTTCTTTCTGAAATTAATCGCGATAAATTGGTTTTTCTTCGTTGCTTTTAGAATCGCGTTCGCGAAACGTTTGGTCGTCGGATACCCGCTGGTAAAATGGAGCAATTGGATCTGTATTATTTTATATTGCAGTGTCCCCCGGGTCGCGGGGTGTGGCCTCATTTTCGTATCGAGCCATTCGAACGAGTTCAAACACGCAAACGTGTTTCGAGCTTTGCTTTCGATAATCGGCCGTTCGATGAAAAGCACGTACGCGCGCCGTCGCCGCGTCCGCCTCTCTCCGCGTCGTTCATTTATTTTATATCACATTGTAATGAGAAACGTTAACAATCACTCCGAGAAATTATAAACGCAAACCAATTTTTTTAAACGGGCGAAATAACAAAAAGTTTCAAAAAGTAATCAGTTTTGCCACGTTGATTTTTACACGACGTTACTGTATTTTTGAAAGCGCGATTTTGCACGTTTTTTTGCGCACTGTAATAAAAATATGTAAATTCAACGAACATCATTCGGCGAAATGCAGAAAATATGATAATATTTCGCCATAAGATAAATAGATGTGAGCGCACAGTCAAATGTATATTCATATATGTACATTCATATTAAATATTCATATTAAATACGTGCGTCGTCGCGTTAATTACACTTTTAATATTTTTAAAATAAAAAGAAATACACACACACGCGTATATATGGGAAAATTTTATAAAATTATTTTTGTAATGCGAAAGAGCAGAATGACATTTCTACAGCACTTTTATTCGCTCGTGGACAAACATTTCCATTTCATTTTTGTCGTTGAAGCTGAATCACAACGCCCTAGAAAGTCTCATTCAATTTTCCGATCGCAATGTGTGTACATACATATATGTACGACCTTTACATCTTTTTCTTTAAACTTCGTTTTACTGAAAGATCACATCTATCATTGACTGGATCAATAAACTGAACATACACGTCGAACGTATACGTTCGGATTTTAATTCGGAATGAAATATTTGTATGAAATAAATGTTTAATAATTGCACAAAAACATTGTTTTTTTTTTTTTTTTTTTTTTTTAATCGGAATTACATTGTTTCGTTACTTACAATTGGATAGTATTAGTGAATACCGTCGTTCCAAAGGATAAAATCACAGTTTACGCCTATGCGACTCGCCCTGTCGTCCATTAAAAGTCGTCGGCCCTTGTCTCCCTCTGCGAGGAGCACAAAAACCAGAAAACGTAAAAGGCATGGCACTCGTTCGAAACCAGTTCACGCTCCGGGGGAAGCTGCGCGCGGCGGCGCGGAGCAAAATAGATTGTTAACGAATAAGACGCGGGGTGGAGAGGGGGAGGAAACAATAAGATTAACACATGGGGAAATAATCACGTTCCTCATTAACGATGCGCGTGCTGTAACGCGATATAATAAATTATTGATTGTTTGAAGCGTGATATTTCGCTCGTCTCCTAAAAATTGTAACATACAAGATGAAGCGTAAAAACAATTTACAAGAGAGAAAGAAAAATGCGATGTACATTTCCATATTTAAGAAAAATGACACGTGAAGAGTACCTTTCGTTTCTCGTAAATTGCTTCGTGATTATTCGTGACACATTCGTCTATTTGGAAATTCAATATTGCGGTGCGCTCATGTCCCGAAGTTAAGCCACGATCTAGTCTGTATATATTAGATGAGTTTTCGAGGAACATTCTTCGTTTGTGTCGCGCTTATTTTCTTCGCCTTCGGTCTGCCCAGATCGATATATGTATACACATATACCTATTGTATATATGTACGCAGCGTGTATATACATACGTGTATATATGCGCGACGAGTTGCATTGTATTATTACGGCAAGCTTTTCTGTGCATACATTCAACTCGCACGGATAAACACTGTCTGATAATGTAACTGAATTATATGTGCATTTAACATTTATTATTCGCGTTAATTACTTCTATTATTATTCATTGTTTTACGCAAATGCCTCTTCTTCATAAAATGTAATTATAAAAGATAAGAAATGTGATTCGAAGAGCTCAATTGCAATTAGACGGACAAATATTCCTCGCGCTTTTCCACGAATGAAAATAATTCTACAGCAGCGCACATTATTCGTGCACATGGTTTGACGATATCGTATGCAGATATGTTATAAATTAATAAAAATTAAAAATGTTAATTTGTAAAAAAAAATTAACAAAAAAGAACATTAATAAATTTTGTATGTAAGAAGCTATACATTAACTTCTCACAAGTAAGATTCATCGACGAAAAAAGGGAGAGAAATGAACATGCGTGATACGAATGACGCGCCGATTATCTCTGACACATTGAACCGGCGATTCACGTCGCGCCACGCGCGTGTGTCGCATAATCGCTTTTAAATTCATCGGATTTCTATTTTCATCGACGTCTTACGCCAATGCGCTCTCCCGGAGTCCACCATACGCGCGGCCGGAAGAACGGGGAGAAATATAGTATAGAGAATCCTGGGATATTCCCCTCAAGACCCCATTGACCTATGAATCGTTCATCTTTACACGCAACGCCTCTGATTTCCACCTTTGACAGGTAAATGAGCGGCTGATGAGACTCGTCTTGAGCGCGGCCACCTCCACCCGGGGGCAAACCAAATTATCTTGCGCCGCGCGCACCCGCGCGCAATTAACGCGATATAATTCCGTCATTCACCATGATTCACGGAGTCTCGGTGCTTGTTTATCTCCTTTTTGCGTCCAAGGCGCGTGGCACTTTTTTAATTCACAACAGAAAGAGAGGAAAAGAGAAAAACAGTAGTCGCGCGCGCTCTTTCTTTCTCTCGACAAAAAAAAAAAAGAAAAAATCTAAACTCTCGTATTTCTCATGAACGTGACGCGCTGTGGACCGCGAGAGCGCTGTTATTGTCATCCCAACGGGCGACTTCATCGCCTGCGAATGACGAGGTTTTCAAGCTCGCGGTTAATCGCGACAGAGTGGTAATGTCGATTTCGCCACGGTTGGAAAGCATTATGAAAATGAGGAAGGATAATTTAATATAAATGCTAATGATGTATCGGTACACACACATATCCGCGAGCTTGGTCGCGCGCACATATCGCGTATATTCCGCTATACATTCGCTCAAAGCGAATTTCAAGGATCGCGAAGAGAATCGGAAAGAATCTCGGGGAATCGTGTGTCAATAATTTTCTTGAACTGTCCCGTGCGTCTAGGCAGCTCGTGCACGTTCGGATAGATTTTTCTTAAGCACGAAATTATACGAACTTTTTTTTTTTTTTTTTTTTTTTTTTTGAAGAAAAAAATGCAAATTAAATTTCGCGACACGTTGTAACGCAATCCCGAACGAGAAAATCGCTTCATAAAATATGACTTCCCGCATGAATGCCACTTACACCGTCGCACAGTTCGACATATGTATTTAATACGAGCGTGTGTAAACACGTATAGCTATATATCGTTATCCGAGTCTGTTGAACGGGAGAGAACGACGCGTTTCCATGGCAACTTACTCTTCCTATCGAATTTCTCTCTCTCTCTCTCTCTCTCTCTCTTAGTCTGTTATATTTCCCTTTTTCTCTCTCTCTCACACACACACACACACACACACACACATATATATATATATATATATATATATATAACTCTCCTCTCATCTCTATCTACTAGTTTCATCTCTCACTATTCGCAAATACTCGCTTGAAGCCACATGCTCTCTATGTCTATTTTTTTATTTTTTTATTTTTTTTTTAACGTATATCTACCCTCTCCGGCTCTTCGTCGCGGAAGAAAACTATTCATTGTCGATACTCGAGGCCCGGGCATCCTCCGACCGTGAAACCGACTTTCTCTTTTTCCCGTTCTTTCTTTCCAACACGACAAATTCCCCATTGAAGATATTCCCTTCTTTTCTCTCTTTCTCTCTCTCTCTCATCTCTCTTTCCTTTTTTCTCTATCGTCTAAGGTCGATGATCTTTTATTGTACGGATAGAGAATTATTTGGGCATGAAAGACGAAAGTTACTATCCAGAGAGAAGGTCCGGCAACAAGATCTCGTCCGGATTACGCGCGCGCGCACAGCAAGATGTAAACTCGCTCTCCCGGATTGATTTATCCTCGAGATAATTACCTATGTCAGTAATTCTTCT
>QVNV01022768.1:0-10941 GCA_014825455.1 Pseudomyrmex pallidus | reverse complement strand
TTGCCGATCAAAATGATAAACAAATCCCGTAAAATAAGTAAAAATATTGCTTAAACCTTACAGTACAACCCTTCAAAATTAAAAAAAAAAATTATAACATTAGTAAAATATATTCCAATTTTTAACTATTGTTAGGGCCAAAAACCCGCCTTATGGATTCCCATCCTTTACTATATATACTTTTATGAAACATTAGTCTCTAAAAATCTCACGAGCATAAAAACCGAAAAAGCCTAATAATTCTAACATATATCGCGCGCGATGCGCACTTTATAGTGGCGCAATTGCGTATGCTACTCGTGTCAAACGCAACTTCTCGTTGATATTCGTCGTTCGTATTGGCAGTGCGCACGAAAATTCCAACGATCACGATGAAGACTCGCGTTATCTCGTTGACACTTGGACGCAGTCTCCACGTGCGCTCTAAAAAAAATTGCCGCTGATCATCCACTTTTAATTTACTAGTCATACGCTGTAAGAGTTACACGATATAAAAAAAAAAAAAAAAAAACGACAGCGGGTAAATTAAAGAAAGCGAATAAAGATGAGATGTGAAAGAAACGCGCATCCCTTGACGTAGAAGAGAAAAATAGACGACGACTACTTATTACTTGAAGATTGCAACCTCTATTTCTCCTCAAATGTATACAATTGGACTAGTCTCGCGTCATGTCAGTAGGTAATGACGAGGTGGTACGGTCGGGATGAAACGACACGGGGGATGAATGATACGAGCGTGGTGACGAGAGGGCGTTGATAACGCGTTGACGAGGAAGATTATGTGGGGACACCCCGTAGAGACGTGTATATTAAGGAGTCGAGCACCACGGCGCCCGGATCAGAAAGACGCTAGACACTATCGGGAAAAGTAAGAACCAAGGAATCCAACAAGAAACGAAAAGTTCCCGAGAAGAACCTACATAGCGTGGTACGTGTCTGAATTGTGTGACTTACGGATTGCACCATTGAATGATTGCTTGAAGAATATTCGTTGATTGTTTTAGAATGATGTAAAAAAAATATATATATATTTACAAACTATACCATTATTTAAGTAAATTAGTCTTAGATGCAAATTTTAATTCTTTTAAACGCGAACAATAGTTCTAATTTTATATAAATTGAACAGAGAAGTGTTGAAGAAAGACCATTAGGAGCAGACAACAGTTATTATTGCGTGTATTATGATTGCGTTATGTTTGCGTGTATTATGATAAGTTTGAATACAATAACGTTTCGACCGATAAAGACCAAAACCCACGGTCGAAACGTTGTTAATCGTATTAACGGCCTTTCTTCAACACTTTTGTGCATTGAAAAACTTTGGAGCCAACTTTCACACATATTACTTATATAAATTGTTTCGGTCAAGAAGTTCTACGATTCCATTGTGACTTCGATGATGATTAAATTACTTATTGAAAAATACACAATATAAAAACTGCATTACATTTAAAATAAATAATAACAAAACAAAAACTTGCTTCAATGATCGTTCAGTGGTACATTTTGATAGATGTGACGTACGTGACAGTTTTAATTAATTATTTTTCACATATTCCCATTCAGGGATTATTTAAATGTCTTAGTTTTAACGTTAGAGAACTCGCAACGCTCTTATGTTAATCTGTCTCTCTTTTAACACATGGTTAGGTGAAAAAAATAAGAAGAAAACTCAACGTAAAAAACTAGAGAAAATTTAATATTATTAGTTTTTCTTTTTGTGGTAATTTTTTATTTTCTCGCGCGCGAGCAAATTTAGAAAACTTACGCAATTTTTTGATAAAGCGGACTCCGAGAAGTAAAGCGCGGCAAAAAGATTCGAATTCAACGTCGCGTTATTACGCTGTCAAACATCGACTATTACCTGTCGGGGGTCTCTCATTTTCAAACAAATCTATAAATACTGATGAAACTCGTTATACGACGCATTTCTTTTAATGATATGTAAGGAATGTGATACGCGTAATGAATATGGAACTTGTATAAGACGTATCCTAGAATTATCGCCATTCACTCACGTCGCGCGTCGCAGTTTGCACAAGACGTACAAGGTGGCCTGATGTACGTACGCTACACTTTGCGTCAGAACTTTCGACATTCTTATCAGAGATACAAAATCTCTTTTTTAATGAATGCTTACATAAACGATTCTCGATATCGCGAGAAATATCTTAAGTTTTTTCTTCGTCTTAATTTTTGTTTTTCTACAATCAAAGCTAATTGAAATTAATCCAAGTGTAGGAGCTGAAATTATCTTGTATATATTTTTGTTAAATTATATATTCTCAAATATTTATATTTAACGCGGCTGAGAATTCTCGCTAAATTGTATATTTGTGCGACTGTTATAAAAACGGATGCGGACTTTCTGTTTACTTTTCAACATTTTTTTTATATTTAACTGTTAGTAATTGTTTTGCTGTTTGACAAAATTCATTGACGAAAGAAGACGCCGGAAAGATTACGCGCTCCGATACGGACTGAGTATCGCTAGCAATCGTGTGTAGTTTTTTTATTTGATTAATCAAACCAATTTATATTTTAACAAATAATTTCTCTTATCGAAATAAATTCGCACCGAAGAAGATTTTACACAAGTCTATAGGCTTGCATATTAATTTTTTACGTACTTAGTTTTCGCTTTGCTTATATTTTATTCTTGCGCGTTCATTGTGTCTTGACTCTTGAGAGGAGAGCATATTTACGGGCAGCTTTCGGAGAATCACTTACACACGAGCACGACAGTGAATTATACTCGGCCGCGATTTAAGCGAACCGCAAAGTAACGCGTCGTAAACTAGCAGTAAGAAGAAAATGAAATTGCGCGATTCCATTGTCGCTTGCTTGTCGTTGGCATGACGTTGCCAACGAAATGAGATCGCGTCGACGGACGAGAGGATCGCGCGATCGTCTTTAGACCCGGCGTGAGCACGTCGCGCGACATGGGCGTATGCAGCGAGAAATCGAACACGCACTTATACAAATTATCTCAGTTAAAACTGATAAATTTATTTAATGGTTTTTTTAATTTTTGTGTAATGTAAACAAGAAAACGGTATTTATCAATTAATAAATATAATATTATATTTATATTAATTTTCTCAGAGATATATTGCGCGCGAATTGAGTTAAGTCGAGCCATTCTTCGGCGTGGATTTAAATCGTCGAATAAATAGTTTTTGTTTGGGGTTGCGAAGAACGAGTTCGAAAACGTCTAACCGTAAAAAAAATCAATTTCGCGCGTGAAAATCAACGTGGACGCCGATGCAGAGAAGTCTCTCGGTGCGTCCAGCTGTCTGCCCGAAGCTCTCGGGTTCTCGCCTAATTGTCCTTTTAATTCGCCTCAATTGCTTCTTGGCACGGTCGCGCGAGAGAATGATATCACGAGGAATCTGACGAAAGGCTACGCGTCCGTATCGAATCGTGCCCGCGCGCGAAACCCCGGTCGTATATAATTTTGATTATCGTTTTACTGCAAGCGACTCCGACGTAAGAACGCAAATTTATGCACGCATGTTAATTTCAAAAACCTCGTAACCCTCAGCGAAGTATCAAATGACACCGCCGAACATATTTGATAAAAATTAATATACGACCGATGTCGCAATACAGCTCGCGCGATGTGTTATATTCGCGCGAGGTATCGTATTTCGCGTTCGAGACGCTGCACAAATGAGCGAAATCCTGAATGAAGCGCGCTGCGATAAACACACGCAACTACGGACTTTGACTTCGCGGTAAATGCTCGTCGAACAATCGACTTCGTCATGCGACGTCATTAAAGCGCATCGCGTCGCCATCGCATCGATGACGATAAAAGTGGGCTCGACCGATTGATCGACCGAACGCGACGATATTTCGAGTTTCCGCTCGTAAGCCGATCAACGATAAATAAGACGCACCGTGTCATTTCGGAATAAAATTTTTTGCGGCTTTTTTACGATCACGAAATGTGTGCTAGGACGATTTCACGCTGTTTTATGTACAAGACTTAATCTTTCAAATAATCACGTTTGTTAATGACGCGATCGATCGTTTTGCAGATTCGTCTGTCGCAAATTCTCATTATAATTGAGGCGCGCAACACGACGATGAGTTGCTTGCGCGGGAGGAACGAAAAGAGAGCGCGCGTTTCGACGTAGCAGCGTGTGCGCGGCGCGTTACGTCGTAGCAGCACGACGAGATAGACAACACACGAAGCTGTTTCGTCAGCGCGCGAAAAATGTCAAAGCGATTTTGCTCTCTTTCGCAAGGTGGTGCGCACTTGCGCGGCCGACCACGCGAACGACATAAGTTTCTGTATCGCACCTCGCGCTAAAGTCGCGTGCTTGTCCGACGTAGCGGACCATTGACTACGTCATTACGTTATCCACGCTTTATATATTATTTACGGCATTTTGCTCACTTGCGAAAGCAGAGCGCCGTGCGCGCGCGTTTCTCGATCGACCGATCGCGCATTGGCGACCGAGGCACATAATTGTGTCGAACGTTCGAATTAAATGTTTGTGTCTTATTGAGCGTAACGAAATTCGTATATTGTATATTATTGCTGCTGCGTGAATTGAGACGCAATATTTCTTACGATAATAAAAAAATTAATGAGTCTCACACACCGCGAGACGGTTTTATTGGCGAGATAATAAAACAACATAGTTTTTTAACACAGCGAGATACGTGTGCCTCCACAGAGATATCGAGAAGTTATTTCACAATTCATATAATTTGAATAAAACTTTTACTTATCTGTGCGCTGAGCCATTTTTATTTTTTTTTATTTTTTTATAAACTTCTTAACAGTAATTTATCTTTCTTAATGTCGGCGCGTGCAGATTGTTTAATTTTATCTATTCGCTTTTTTTCGTCACTCAGTTAAAGGTCAAGATTGTGCATTTTATATTGAAAATACGCATTTAAACTCAGAAATATGCAAATTTTATGCGCGAATTATTAAAGACTCTTCTCTCGCTATTGCAATGATTGTCGAATCGTCTCACGCCTGTGCCACGTGCGTAATTGCACGCGCGCAATGCCGCGCGGATTTCGTCGTGTGTAACAGTCGCGAAATGCTCTCCCGTCTTCCTTCACTGCGACGTCATTCCGGCGTGCGATCTTGACCCGCTGACAGCGACTTCAACGAGCAGAATATCGAGTTTCGTCCGTAATTCGAGTGGCAAGAAAGCGTGCGAGGTTTCGCACGCGCGCCTTTTAAACCCCTTTGACACATTTCTCGTCTTGTTCGAAACTCATTCAGAAACGAGAGATATTACGAATCGATCCGTCTCGTAGGAGCAAATACAAATTTCGTGAAAATATAATAGAAGTAACAATGTCGATTTAGCAAAAAAATTTTATCGTTAGTTTCATATAACTAAATTATCCCTCCTCTCCCTCCCGAATGGACAATTTCTTCCGATAGTCATACGAAACGCGATCGCATGCGACGAGAGGATAAACAAACGGAAGAGCTTCAGTGTTTTACGCAAATTCAATTTTTCGCAAATCGGATCCATTCGAGTCTCGAGTGTTATCGAATCGAGCAACGTAACGTTGCGTCGTAGCGATGCAGTTTCGACATCGGCGACGACTTTCGCTCGTTGTCGTTTCGCGCGAGCGAGCGAGCGAGCGCATCTTGCACGGGCACACGCGAGAGGCTCGAACTCTCTCACTGTCTTCGAATTACCACCGGGCAGATAATTTCCTTCCGAGTACTGCTGATCTCGGTGGAATGATATGTATTTTCGAGGCACGCTCCCACGCGCAGGTGTTCAAATGTGTCATTTCGCTCGCGGAATTTTCCGCATTTCTAAAAAAAAAAAAAAAAAAAAAAAAAAACCCATGAATAAGTGTCCTTTCATTCGTTCTTATTTCATATGGAAATAAGAAATGTGTGTGTATTTTAAAAGATCTGCGCGCGTTCTCTCTCTTTCTCTAACATAAATATAACAACAATAACGGAATGTGAAACGGCGTTCCGTGTGACACAGAACTGCGTTATAAAAATTATTTTTCTTCCAAATTATCTGTGTCCCATTAGTGTCTGGTTACGCGAGTTATGTAAACAGGAGATAAAACAATCAATGTAACACATGTCATAAATATTCCAGACAAAATATACATTATCTTTATGTAAGAAACCGTGTAACAAATCTATCAAATTAACGTTCGATAGATGAGTTATCGTCACATGTTAAGAATGTGATGATTTTTTTTTTTTTACCGTATAACTTTTGAACCACATGATCTCCCGGCTTTATCGCGACGGTGCTTATTATTAATCCACTGGAATACCATTCGAAATTTAGGCTTGTGTCTCTCTCATTAATCTCGGCCGAGAGAGTCGCGCGGCTCGCGCGAACGGCCACTGATCCAGAAAGCAATCCCGGGAATTCGTTACGGAACTCGAAGGCGAGCTACTTTCCGTTCTCAGGGAGGCTGTCAGGTTATTTATAGCATCCTACCCGTCGCGCCGCATAGGCTGCAAAAGGAAATTCTCTCTCTCTTGCTCTCCTTCTCCTCCGCCGTTGCGGAGCAGTCGCCACCTTCGGCGCCCTGCCTCGTAACTGCCACTCTGGTAACGCGTCCGGCCGTGCGATCGTGCGGCAAAAGCGTTAACCCGGTGAAGAGACCGTCCCGGACGACGCTGAAAGTATGTTCACCGCGATTTCGCAACGCGACGACGACGACGACGACGACGACAAAAAAAGAAGTGACTGTCTTTCTCTCGATTTCTCCCTCTGTGTCCTTTCCTGCTTCCCGCGCGCGAAATTGCCTCTTCCATATCTGTAGCCTCCTTTCGAAACGCGAAGTGCATTCAATCGCCTTTTACCTAATTTTAATGAGTATTTAAATATGTAAAATAATCTGCAAAAGAGAGAGAGAAAGAGATCGCGATGTAATCTCGCAGAAACGCCAGAAGAGCACGCTGAAGAGGAGGCATCTGGCTGATGCATCTCTTCCTATTTCCTAGAAGTCCGTTGAATCGAGCGCGCGCGCAAGCGAATTCCCTTTGGGATAAACCATTGATGAATGAATTGCTTGTATCCCGTGCTTGATTCTCCGTGCCGCCAGTCCGTCTTTCTCTCTCTCTTTCTCGCGCGCGCAAGTCTTCCGACTTGCGAGATCATCGTCTGTAATGTACACATGAGTCACTCCCGAGTATGATAGTTTCCTGCCTCCGATGATGTTGTTCAACGGCCGCTCAGCAGCGCGGACGAGCATCCGCTCCCTCGAGCACGGCAAGGTTGAACTTCTCTGATCTAGATTCTATCACATTGCGAACGTATTTCTTCTTCTCGCTTTGCGAGAAAATATGCGAGTGTATCGCAAGTTTTGCGCGCGAGAATTTCTCATACGAACGTCGCGACAGATTTTCCTCAACGAATGGCACGTGTGAAGTTTCTCACTTCTCGATACAGTTTTTATATTAGTTTATTAAATCTTGTTTTACATATCGCGGTTGCATGTATCGTTCGAAAAATTACGTATCTCGCGCTTGGAAATATCGTAAAATATTTTACTTGAAAAAAATATAAAACAGCTGCTCTAAACAAAACTTCTGCTTTAGGAAACTGTTAAGAAATTTATAAACTCATTATCGTATCATTTTTTTGCACGCGGTTTTAAATAATGTAATCTTGCCACTTGATACGCGCGAGATACACAGAGATAACCGGACATTCATTCAGACGATGTTTGCTCATTCATCTCACGTGTGTTTACACTTGTCGCACATTCAACTCGCCGAAATTCAATCCTTTTGCGTTCGACTGTTTTCTTTCTTCGCGTTTTCTCCGACGATAAAGCCAACGAACCTGTCCATGCCAAAAGACATGACGGCTCCGATTATTCCTCCGATTCGACATTAATAGAAACGAATTCAGGCCGGCGCAAAAAGTCTGGAGCAAAAGTTATTCGCGGAAGTCGGACTCCGAGAGCGAGAATTATGATGTCTCCGTCACGTTCGCCTGGCACACACCAGCATGAGGGTCCGTCCGCGCGTTTAACTGTGTTAAGTGCCCTATACCTACGGGGGCACGTAATGGCGAGAGGAGGAGAGTGCCCGCAACCTAAGCTCGTATAGTCTCCGATGTGGAGACCCCGCATGACGGAGCCGTCAGTGCTTGTCGCGGTCGCCGAGTCTCTCGTTCGGTGACTTTCGACCGTCCGGCTTGCTTTCGCCCAAAAAATAGCGGTCTTGCGTGTTTTCCGCATCGTTTATCCGCCGTAGAATTTGACACGTGCTTTGGAATTTTCTTTACCGCCGTCCAAGGCAATCGGAGTCTTCTTAGGTGTCCGAAATTCTCGGAAATCACACACGTCGCCGATGATTAAAGTGTTCCGTGTGATCGGAGTTCTCGGAACTGTCAGAGTTCTTTGCGTGTTCGGAAACTTTTGTTACGCATAAGAGTACACACGTTTTCACACACGGAAGGAAATGATCGAATTTTCGTAAAAACTGTCACGTCGATATATTATATTATACATGAGGATCGTCGAATCTTTTTTAAATTTGTGTGGGAAAATTTATAAAAATTGTGGAGGAGAATAAAAGTCCAATTCTTGCGGGCACCACTTCGTGGGCGTGAGAAAATCGCCCCGCCGATCACCGACTGGCACGGATACGGACATTATAACCCATCAGAGAGGCCGGACCCGTTCCCCGATACGAAGGTTCTTCCTATACGAGAGCGACTCCGACAAATTGCCGACGAAAAGATCGCCGGATTCATGACAGAGCGCGAAGGAGTAATTTTTAAACGTCGTTGAGTCGATTGATTTTTCAAAGATCAGAGACCAAACGAGAAAGTGGCGCTGAGAAAAATGAAGAGCAATAAGTGTCGAAGCGTTATAATGACCAGGAGGTCGAGTGCCCAACTTTGTCCTAAAAGTAATTCGAGAAAGAAAAGCGAGAACGCCGATCTAAATTTGCGCGTGACGTGACTTTGTTTTTGTTTTTGTTCTTGTTTTTTTTTTTTTTTTGAATCGCAACAATGAGATCCGCCGACTGGTCGAGATCGCCGTGAAACTTAGAACTGAACGAACGAAGACGTGCAGTGTAAAAAAAGTGCATCCTCGAATGTGTGTGCGAACCTCGCCGGACCCAAATTCACGGCGCGAGTATTTCCGAGAAAAAGAACGGCGGTGGGTCCGGGCGAGGAGAGTGAGTAGTATCGGGGAAAAGGTGAAAGACACGCGCGCGTGCGGAGAAACACGTAGGAACCCAAGTTGGGAATCTTTCTCTTCGCGAGTTTACACAAGCGCGGTTCTTGACAAGCGATTGACACGGTCGCTCTTTTTGTTCAGAATCGAGAGCCTCTCACCGCTTTCGCACCGATATATGTGCGCTATGATCTCAAACAAGGTAAGCACGCGGCAATTTCGAAGCGATTTTCACCCGAAAAAAAAAAACAGTTGCGATCGCGAAAAATACAAAGTAAAAAATAATTTTCACACTTCTTGTTACTTTTTCATTACTTTTTGAGTATGACACTATGTTTGTTATTACTTTGTTTGCAGAATTGTTTATTTTGTATATAGAGATCTTTGACATTTTTTGCGCACGCACATTTCAATATTTATTGATTCATACCATTTTGTTTTTACATCAATTCTTCGTGCAACGTTTTATTTGTTTACAAAATATTTTTAAATTTTTACATTGAGGAAAGGAGAGAGAGAGAGAAATCGATCCTCAACCTTGTAACCAAAATAAACACGAGTTCGGGTTAACGCGCCCCAGAAGGTCTCGCAAACCGAAGGTAGTCGCGCGAAGTGTTTCTTCCTTATTGCCGTTATTGACGGTACGTATCAAAGGAGGAAAAGCTGAGGATAAGATCGGATCTCTCGCACCCACAATCAACTGGCCGCATAATCTTATTGGAATAAATAAATCGGCTGTAATGTAGCCTCTCTCTCTCTCTCTCTCTCTCTCTCTCTCTCTCTCTCTCTCTCGATAGCAAGATTTTTTCACGTCGCGTAAGACTGTATTTCGCAAGCAGTACACATGCACGCCGATTTGTTGAGGAACACGCTCTAAGCTTGCTCGTCGTATCGCGATTATCGATCGACTATCCAGAGATAACGCTCAATGAAATTCATTCACCGCTAATTATGCCGTTGATGAAACGTATAATTACAAAAATTCATAACTTTTTGAAAGTTTAAAATCAATTTTTATCCGTCAAAAGTTGTGTGTCAGATACGTGATACAGAATTTCCATAATCGAGAACAAAAATCTTCTTTTTTTTTTTTTTAAACAAAAAGTTAAATACATTTATGTAAAAGACAAAAGGTTAAATGGTTATGTATTTAATCTTTTTCTGAAAAGAGAATTTTCGAGTTTAATTATGGAAATAAAAGTTAAGTCATTAATATTCAGTTAGTATTATTTAATGACGATATAGAATTAAAATTGGCCGAATACACGGGATGCGGTGCGGGCGGGGTTGCCGAAATTGAACACGTTCTCGAAAATATTCCGCATTTTTGCGGTTTAACTAATCAAGATTTGCACCATATGCTATAGCGGTACCTTCGGCTAACGAGAAATCGCAAGAAACTTGAAATACAGTTATCTCCGTTGCTTTTTTTCGTCGCAAGGCCAAGCGAGGATGAGGCAATTATCGATACATCAATTGATGAAGTTCCGCGTTTGCAGATTAATACAAGGTGTCCCTGTTTTATGCAGAATAATCCTTGTACACGAAGAGAAAGAGAGAGAGAGAGAGAGAAAAAGAGAACTTTTCCTCTTAACAAGTCACTTATTTTCTAATGTCGACCGTATTTTAAGCACGGATCTATGCATCATTAAGGGCCATCTACAATGGAGAGTTTTAGGCCGTAACAGTTGGCCGTAAGAGATCGATTTCCGGCTTAGAAAATCGCAGTAATAATCATAACGAAATGAATTATTTTTATTTTAATATTGCCTACGACTT
>QVNV01022764.1:0-7500 GCA_014825455.1 Pseudomyrmex pallidus | reverse complement strand
TTGCGAACTTGCGGCGCGATGCGTC
Organism: Pseudomyrmex pallidus; assembly: GCA_014825455.1. Lineage (NCBI taxonomy): Eukaryota > Metazoa > Arthropoda > Insecta > Hymenoptera > Formicidae > Pseudomyrmex > Pseudomyrmex pallidus. Next base: position 7,475 of record QVNV01022764.1, on the reverse strand, counting down.
GCGTCGCATATTCCGTTCGAGTTGGTGGAACATTTTTATCCGCCTGTGCCGGAGCAGCTTCAGCTGAGAATAGCATTTTGGAGCTTTCCCGATAACGAGGAGGACATACGGCTCTACTCGTGTCTCGCGAACGGTAGCGCCGATGAATTTCTACGTGGCGAACATCTCTACCGCGCCAAAACCGTCAAGGAACCGTTGCAGATTGGTAATTGTGTTTTGTTCGAACTTATAGATCACAAGTTTAACTTTAAATTTATAAAAGTAGTCTCTTATCAGAGAGAAGAAATAAACCATAAAATTTTCAGCTTAACTTGTAAGTATAGTACGTATGTTGTATATAATCTTTTATTTCGTCTTTTGTTCGGATTTTTTTTTTTTTTTTGAGTAATAGGTTTTCATTAAATCGTTTTCACAAAAAACAAAAAACCCCTTATTGGACAGGATTTCACCTGAGTGCCAGCGTAAATTCACAAACAAATGGTGTCAGAGCGCAATTCAACGTCGCCGTGACTTTCGACCGACGTAGAATCACATCATGCAATTGCACTTGCTCCTCAACGGCGTATTGGTGCGCGCACGTGGTGGCCGTTTGCTTACACAGAATACACATGGTATGCGTGCGCATGTTACTCTTGTTTTTGTAATACTGATATTGAAAGAATATGTAACTCTAAAATTATACAAGAGAATATTATGTATAATTCTTAAATTTTAGACTTAAATTTTTTCAAAAACGTTTTTTTGTTTTTTTTACACACCTATAAAAAAAAAGATATAGTTAAATAGACATGAAATTTAGATTCTGTTAAAAAAATTTTATCTCTAGCGATTATACATATATAATAGCATATCGATATGGAAGGACTTTTTTTTATTTCATTATGTTTTTTTTTTTCAGCCAACGCAAGTATGCCTGAGAGCACCGGTCAGCGAATCGCTATCGCGATTACATCGCGAGCAACTTCAGAAATTCGCTCAATACCTTATCAGCGAATTGCCGCAGCAGATTTTGCCGACCGCTCAACGGCTTCTAGATGAGCTTCTCTCGGCTCAACCGAGCGCCATTAACAGCTACTGCGGAGCTCCGGATCCGACCGCCGGTGCTTCCGCTCACGATCAGACATCCTGGTACTTAGACGAGAAAACACTGCATAATAACATCAAGAAGATCCTAATCAAGTTTTGCGTTCCGGCTCCGATAGTTTTCAGGTGAATATCAGCGCGCGGCGCATAAAGAAATTACGCGAGCAACAGTTTTACGGATTAAATATATCATCATTCCGCTTCTGCCTGTTTCAGCGATGTTAATTATCTGAGTACCACCGCGCCTCCGGCGGCGTCCGAATGGGCATCGTTGCTGCGACCGCTGAGAGGCCGCGAGCCGGAGGGTATGTGGAATTTGCTCTCCATTGTGCGCGAAATGTTCAAGAGAAACGATCGCAACGCTATACCGTTGCTGGAGATCATCACGGAGGAGTGCATGGCCTGCGATCAGATTCTCGTTTGGTGGTTCAACACCAAGGTCGCGTTACTCAACGGCACCGGATACGGCAGCAAGCACAACATGAACAGCAACGTGCACGCCTCGCAACACGCGTGCTCGTCCTTGTGCGACGAGATTGTCGTTCTCTGGCGACTGGCCGCGCTAAATCCCGGTCTCTCGCCGGCGGAACGCGAGATGTTGCATGCTCAATTTATGGCTTGGCACTTGAAGATCATAGAGAAAGTGAGTCTCTCTCTTTCTCTCTCTCTCTCTCTCTTCTTGTTTTTTGAGTAAGTTTTGAAATGAAATCAATGTTAACAACTTAATTGTATGCGTTTAGGTCGCTAAGTGTCGTGGCAACGCTGTGCCGCACAACTCTCACAGTAGCAAAAGTAATAATTCATACAGAGATTCGCATAGAGAATTTCTAAAACATGATCTCGCAGTCTTTACCGGCTTCAAGTCGGCACTCGAAGCCTGCTATCTCGATTGGGACGAATACGTTTTGCCGGGTATTACATACACCGCCGAGAACAATCCTATGTATCATTGTCCTTTCACGTGTTTTCGGCATACGGGCGACACGAAAACGGAGGTTAATCAAGTTAGTATCTTTCAACTACTTTGTTCATTTTTTTGACAATTGATAACAATTGATTAAAAACACAAATTGGTTGAGAAATGCAATATATAAAATAGACTTTCTCTCTCGAAATAAAAATGGTGTACAATGTTTTTTATTTTTTTTTTTAGGTAAATTCCAGTTCGGCCGTATTGAATTATCAACCGCCCTCTCTTTCTCCTCTTCACGGTCAACGAACGTCGATGAATTGCGGTATCATTGAATTCAGCTATTTGGACAGACGGCGGCTGAATCCACGTGAATTTCCGATGTGTTCAAGAAGCAACGGCGGTGACGGAAATCGCAGCAGCGTTAGTTCCGAAGGTTTCTGCGAAAATGACACCGACATTCCCGATATATCCGAGTCTCAGGTTGTTCTCAGACAAGGTTGTGCTCAATTAAATAATTGCGGCGACACTGACTCGCAGGTCATTATTCTCATATTTCATATTTAAACAATTTATTCGTATTTCGAGCGTAGTTTTCAAAAATTTACATTATGATATATTATATATTATTATTATAGGAAGGGGCTGGTAGCGAATTATCTTCCAACAGTAATGTTAGCCTGAAGAACGCTCAAGGTTCGGACAAGCATCGCTCAAACGCCTCGTCCGAGACTCATAGTGATAGTAGTGATAGTAGTAATAACAAAGCCGCCTGCGGGAACGCAAAGTGTAATAGGACAAATCTTGCGGAGTGTCGTGATAAATCGCGCGCGACTGCATCGAAAGGAAACAGAGTTAAGAACGAACGAGAATCCGATCCGGAAAAGGAAACTAGGAGACCGTTCAAGGACGAGAGTTCGTCATCTAGTAGTGACAGTCCTTCCGGCGATGAGTATAACATTTATTATTACGATCCGAGGACCATAAACATCGGTAGTGGTCTGAGTAATAAATATGTCGCAAGCAATACGCATACTTTTGCCACTCCGGATGCAAGTACGGTTTTGAAGAATTTGAAGAAGACGGAAGATCGATGGGATATTCTGTTTGCGCGGGCGGAAGGGCTTTACGCTCACGGTCACACGAGAGAGGCCTGCATCATCGGAGTACAACTAGCTGAAGAACTTCTGGCCAATCCTCCGAATCTCATTGGTCACTCCTCCCCTCGATATCACGAAGGATCATCAATGGCGCTAAAGAACAAAAAGAAAAAGGTAAGCTCTCTCTCTCTCTCTCTCTCTCTCTCTCTCTCTCTCTCTCTCTCTCTCTTTCTCTCTCTCTCTCTCTCTTTTATTTTGTATGTACATTGCGTGTTTCTTTTTCTAACGAGATATTTATATAATGTTGATGATCTTATATCAGAATGTAATTCCATCGTCTCATCAAGTGACGAGTCTCGCATCGGCAACTTTAGCGAAATGCGGATTCTTGTGCACGGTACTTGCTGAAAATCCCGAACATCACAATCTCGCATTTCGCGTGGGCCTCTTCGGCTTAGAGATGGCCAGACCACCGGCTAACACAAAACCTTTGGAGGTAAGATTAAACGAAACAACAAAGTCTGATGCTGATTTTCGCATTATTCGATTAAGATTAATGGTAATCTTCGATTTGACTAGGTTAAACTTGCTCATCAAGAAAGCGAGTTAGTAGGTCTGTTGAAGAGAATTCCTTTGGGACCGACGGAGTTAGCTATGATAAAACAGCGTGCTGAGCAATTGAGAGACGGCGTTTTGAGATTGAGAGGACACGCTCTCTTGCCTATCATGTTGGCCAGCTTCATATATGACGCACTTGATGTACCTAGTATGTAATATATTTTATATAGTGTTCTTGCTTCTTGTTTTCTCACATAATCATTTTTTAAATAATAATATATGACTTACAACAAGACAAAAGACACATCTTAATAAATTGTATATATAAAGAGATAAAAAATTGTTTTGCAGGAGGAAAACTGCCAGCAGAAATTGATCCGAATCTTGGGTTTGACGCTGCCGTAGCTGTTTTAGGATTAAAAGCAAATGTAAGCGAAGCAGATCACCCGCTTCTTTGTGAAGGAACTCGTAGACAAAGGTAACGTGTTTATATTATTAAGATTGGAAAGTTTTCAGAAAAAAAAAATATTCTGTCACTTTCTGAATATTTTTCTGAATCACAATTTTGTTTTCTGCTTCAGAGGAGACTTGGCTATTACTCTACTCGTACACTATAAAGACGATCCTGTAAAATTAGCCAGAATCATGGACAAATTGCTAGACCGTGATGTTCATCAGTTAATCAGATCGCCTATTATGAGTAGCTATTACAGTTCAAATCCACCTACTAAGAGTGAGGTAAAATAAAAGATACAGTTTTTAATATGTGAAAATTAAGGTTTGCACGCATACAATATTCAATAATATTTTTATGAACGTTTTAGTCGATGCGATATGTTCACGATGAGGAATGTTCATCGCCTCTGGTCGGAACGGACTACGGCGGAAATGGTGATAACATCGTTGGCAGCAGCAGCAGCAGACCTCATAGCAGTACGAGCGCAGAACTGGAGAGTATGAATGTATTAACCATACAACCGCCGATTGTTCAGCCAACTGTGCCTATTAGAACTAAAGAATTACGGTGTGTTTACATACAACATACGTATATTATCGTCTCTTGTGTGTATCAAGTTTTATCTATGGTATCTTTTGTGTGTTTTTGTTTTTATTCAGATATAAACACAAAAGGCTATTTCCGTCTATTCCTAATCAGCCGTCGGAAGCAAGTGCGCATTTCATGTGCGAACTAGCGAAGACAGTTTTATCGAAAGCCGGTGGTACCAGCTCGACTTCGTTATTTACCCAACCATCTACCAGTCAGAATCATCACGGTCCGCACAGAGCGCTTCACATGTGCGCTTTTCAGCTCGGCTTGTATGCTCTCGGTCTTCACAACTGCGTCAGTCCAAACTGGCTTAGTCGCACGTATTCGAGCCACGTGTCTTGGATAACTGGCCAGGCAATGGAAATCGGAGCGCCAGCGATCTGGTTTTTGATTGACAGCTGGGAAGGTCATCTGACGCCACCCGAGGCAGTCAGTATAGCCGATAAATCCTCGAGAGGTAGTGATCCGAATATGGTTCGAGCAGCGGCGGAGCTTGCTTTATCCTGTCTGCCGCATGCCCACGCACTCAATCCCAATGAAATCCAGAGAGCTATATCTCAAGTACGTGTAATAATACGCTAAATGTGCATTAAGCGCAATTTAATTGCGTGTTACCTAGGAGATTATAACATTAACGTATTGTGAACGTTTTATTCTTTGTTTAGTGCAAGGAACAGAGCGAAGCTATGTTGGAGAAGGCTTGCATCACAGTAGAAAACGCCGCGAAAGGTGGCGGTGTTTATCCAGAAGTATTATTCCAAGTGGCAAAGTACTGGTATGAATTATATCTCCGGGTAAGTTCTAAACTTTATTTCAGCGTTAATTAATTACTTTTTATTAATAAATAAATTTTATCTTTCTATACATATTTCTTCTTTCGAATATAGCAAACACCTGGTGCGGATCAACAAGATGAGATTCCTCATGATTCTTTGCAACTGGATCTCAACGGAGTATTATTAGTCGAACCAGGACCTGAAATCTCGAACCCTCAGATGATGTCCGGGCCAACACAGACAGTTGTTGTCACTAGTACGCAACCGCCTCCTCAACCTTATACTCATCCAACAATTACGACTTTGGCTTTTTTTTTTTTTTTTTTTTTTTTTTTTTTACATTATTGAACCTTTTTTTATAGTATAATCGTAATTTTTTTACAGGAGTCGGCTTGCCGTATGCTGTAGGCCCGTATAGTTTTCTACATCCTCATCATTCTATTGCGACATACAGTGGTCCAATACCGTCGCATAGAGTCACTTTACCTTCCGCGCCGCATATGCAAATGTATCATCCATATCCACATCATCCAGGACATCCCCAACACCCACCGCATCATCCGCCTTCTGCCGCCCCGCCTCCTCCACCCGGACCATATTACACATCACAGCCACCTCCACCGACATCAGGAACTCGTCACTTGTACACAATGCAACAACCTCTACCGGTAAACATCACGATTAAAGCCAAATAATAATATAAATTTCCGATTATACAATTAAATTCAATCAGTATTTACTTTTTAAGTATTTTCTCTTATATATATATTTTTTTGTGCTTTTTCTTGTTACGTATCTTTTATCTTGGCGTATATAAGAAATATAATATTTATATCTTCTTAGGTTCAAACGGGAGTAGCAGGTCCGCTGCCTGGACAAAACAACTTACCTGGAGCTACACTGGTTCAGACGCAACCTATTATACCAACTGTTAGACCTCAAGTAAATTTTGTAATAAATATATGTGTGTGTATTGTAAAATATATATATTTATATGTATGTATATTACACCACACACACACAGTGTGAGTGTATATATGTGTGTAAATATATAAATATATATATACATCTATATATAAAAAATATGTAACAAAGTGATTATTTAATTATTGATAAAAATATCAACATGTTTGATTTAGGTTCATAGACAAAGTCAGGGAATTAATCAGCATCAATTACGAACTCTTGTTTCTGCATATCGCGTGGGCTTATTAGCGATGGAAACTTTGGCTCGCAGAGTTCATGACGATCGACCACAGGCCAAATACGCACGGAACCCACCTTATGGAGAGGACGTCAAATTTTTGCTCAGAGTTGCAAAACGGCTCGGCACGCAGTACATGCATCAACTCTGCATTTGTACCGTGAACAGCATCGTCAGTCCTTTTGTCCTTCATCAAGTTATTTTAGAGGCAGCTCAATATCTTGCCAGAAACAATCCTGCGCTAATAATACAACATTTAAGATCCGCTCTACTATCCCCGATGATACACAAATGTCAACAAATGTTAGTATTGCTCTTTATCATATAAAAATAAAAAAATTATACGGCGAGTTGAATCTCTTTCGACTTTTGAGTGAATTTTTTTGCGTATCTCTGTTTTCAGGTACATTCAGTGCATGCATCAAAAGCTGTATCATTTACAAGCTACCGATTATGAAGAATTTGTTAGTATTGTTTGCGCGGCAAGAGCTGCCTTCCAAATGAGTCCTGACGGAAATAGCCAGTTCAAAGATTGGTTACAATCAATCAAAAAGTAAGCCCGAATATAAATAAATATTTCACAATTAACGTATTTAAGCAGACAAAAAAGTACGGAGCTGCAAGAAAAAAATTAATAACGAATAATCTGTAAAGCCCGTGAAAATTCAAACTAAGAAATATATAAGGCCAATACGAGCCGTTTTCATGGTGTTGTGCAGAAACATATATATGTATATACATATACGTGAATAGACGTGTAAATTTTTACACGTGAGTTTTTTGAATTGAAATTTCA
>QVNV01022763.1:0-21179 GCA_014825455.1 Pseudomyrmex pallidus | reverse complement strand
TTTTTTTGATGGAAGGAATTGTTTATTTAAGCAAAATATTTAATTTTAAACAAATATGCATATTACATTGAATATATTATTTTATATCTACATATTTTCTTCGTTTAAATATCGCTTTCATATAAAATATTCATTTATACATCATTTAGCAATTGAAGATATAGTTTTTTTTTAATTATAAAAAATTCAAGTTTTTTTAAACTAAAATCCTTAAATAGTTCTAGTTTTCAATAATTTAGACAATTAAAATATGAAAATAGAAGAATTATATAATCATTTATATAAGTATTCATATTTAATAAATACTTAAAATTAAGAAAACGAACGTTTCGAAGTGACGCGTCACATTATCGTATATGAAGTGTCTTGAAATAAAATAAATTTGTTTTTTGTTTCGAGAGAAATTTTATTTTTCTCTTATTTCGTATCACGTTTTCGTTGAAGAAAATTCGATTTTTAATTCGGTTACAGAAAATAATATTTCGCACGTTGTTAATTTATTAAGAAAAACATTCTATAAAATACTGTTCTTTTCTTTTTTTAACTTTTGTTCTCGATTTTATTCGCGACGAGAGAACTTGTTATTTATATCGTGTATATACGCCGCGACATATAATTGGCTAGAAGTTTCAATATGCGGCGTATTGAGAAACTCCATAGCTATCAGTGCCCTGCCACTTAACGATCGCCAATTTATCGTCGTGTTAGATACACCACCGGTGTGCGTCGGTTTGGGTTAGGTTCGGTTCCGTCAATATTTTATCTGGATGACCTAATAGGGAAGCATAGAGAGGCTTACGCGAAACGACGACGGGGGCTTTTAGACGGGCACAAATTGACCGGTTTCCGATAAATATCGACGCCAGGTGTAAAGCTGCGTAAGGGGGGAGGTAGGGGGGAGAGGAGGAGGAGGCTTTACGAGGAGATTAAATGTCTTGCTGTGTATGTATATTCCTACCGTGACGAACTAACGATCCTTCGCCATCTTGAAAATGCCGTCAGCGGAAATACGTCATCACATCGTCGTTATTCCGCGCGATCTCCTCCGCTTAACTGTTTTAACCTAATCAGACTTTAACCGAGAACGTAACCCCAGCCTTTCGCGAAAATTACTTACCTATCTCCCACCCCCCTTCCCTCCCCGCGAAGAGGAAGATGGAGGGGGGCCGAGGGTGTAATTAAATCGTTACGACAACTCCGCCGCGAGAGAGAATCAGCCCTTGAAAGCTTAAAATGGCGGACCGCTTTGAAGACGGCACTACTCGCGGCGGCGAATTTCGCCGAATTTAGGCGCGCTTCGAGTTTTCGCTGAGCCGTCGTCGTCTCGTGATTCGATTATACGATATTAATTGCGAACTTAAGCGGGGCACGTTTGAGCGTTCCCCCCCTCGCCATTCCCCCACTCGCCCCGTCTAATTGAAGTTGTCCTCCACTCTTTGAGGCGAACGTTGACTCATTCACTTTGCGTAACGCGTAGGTTAAAGTAGCGGAGAGCTTAATCGCGAAGCATGAAAACGCTCCGCGGAAGAGAGCGTTTTCTCCGCGTCTTTCTTCTCCGCATCTCAAACTCTCGTCAATTCGAAGTTGAAGCAAATTTATTGTATCGCGTTTTTTTTTTTTTAGTTTCTCAACATTGAAATTTATATTTTTGCGCTGTTACAAATTTGTGCAAATCGAAACTTTCTGTTGGTTTTCTTCTCTTTGTCCCGCTTAAAAGTTTCTCTCGCGCTAACCGGGGATTACCCGTGCGCGAAATATCTAAACGCCGCGAGATTACGCGCGTCGTGATCTCGTCACATTAACTCGACTAATCTAATTCCGACCTTCCGACTTACAATAAGCCTCCCGTTCCCTAAACTCCAACCCTAAATCTAACCGTAGACTTAATTCCTAACCTGACATTTGCGCTCTAACCGAGCGGTGACGGGAGAAGGGGGGGGGGAAGGTAGTTGAGAGACCGGCGTGTTGGTTGCGCGGCCTATGTATCATAATTCCGACAGTCCGGGGGTTAGTTAGCAGTCTGTTTGTTCGCGAATATCCGGCTGGCCGGATGCCGCATGCCGCATGCGGCATCGCCGGATGCGATGGGGTACGCGCGGATGCATACTAACGGCGGCGAATAGTTTGGATGTGCTGCGCTTTTTCGAAACAAGGTCGAAACTTCAGCCGTGTTGCGCCGCGGGTTAATGGCTTTCAACGTATAAAGGAACACCAAGAGCTTTCTCTCGGTGTATAGTATACGAAATCGCGGAACACGGAATGAAGTTAACAAACCCGTCAAAAATTTCCCGCCGACAATGAGAGGCAAATGCGAGGTATAGCTGTTACGTTTTTTTTTTTTTTTGTTTTTTGTTTTTTGGTATTGCGATACCGACCGAAATTTTCCGTCTTTTTGTTTTTTTCAACAGGGAGGAAAAAGAGGTGGAACAACAATTTTTCGAAATTATTCCGATTGTGATTGATTCCGAAGCAATTAAATATAAATAAGTGATTAAAAATTCTAGTTTTTTGTGAAATTCTCGTTTGACCAAAAATCTAAACGTTCGAATTTTCTCTATCTGTTTCAGCAAAAATTCTGCAGTTCAAATAGCATTTACGTTGATTGTTTGATTTTTATGTCGGATTTTTTCAGAAATTATAAAAATATGTGATACACACCTGTCTTTTTTCCGCGCGTGCGCGCGCACTCGCTCACATTTTCGATTAATAGACGGCCGTTTGATTTCGAGTTTTTTCGCGCATCAATGCTGATTGAATTATCCACGAACGGCGTCGTTCCGAGAGCGGCGTCCCGACGCGCACCGTCTCCATTTCCGTCTCTCTCTCTCTCGTCGTTCCGATTCAACGATCTGTGACCTTCCGCCATCCACTATCTGCCCGGCTTCTTTCATTCGATGTCTGCACACTCCCGTGCACCTTGATATTCCATCGCGTATATATGTACATGACGTGTTTCAAAAACCGACCCGGTGAATTAACTAATTAATTGGATTCGACGTAACCGGTTGCCGTTTGATGCCGAGCATGTGGGAGGCCAGGAGTATTAAAAAATGTAAAACTTTTCACAGGACCGCGAAAGAGAGAGATTTTTTAATTAAATTTAGTTTCAAATGTACTTGTGATAAATTGATTACAATTTTTCAATCTCTCTTTCTTTACGGCACTTTAAATTAAAACTGAAACGGGCGTGTGTATATATATAATATACGAAACTGTTCCATGTCGACTAACTGTGCGAAATTTTTAATGACCGATGTTAATTGCGACTTGAAAGTCATGGAAATTTCAACCGAGATTTCGCGACACACTATTTTACAGGCAACCTCCTCTTCAAGAAGAGGATTTCAACGAGAAGAGAGGAGGATATTCGCGTGACAAACGAATGTTTTTCGCGCGACCTCTTCACGGTAGTAGACACACCGTAAGACTGCCGAAAGTGTCTCTTTCCTCCGCATTAAATATGAACACGGAGGGATAAAACGTGACGCAATAAATGGGGAGTATTTCATGGTAATGCCACTCGGGCCACTCGGCAATGCATGGGCCGCGGCGGTAATGCCGAGCGATATATCAGGGCGCGATGATATTCATTTTGCGCGCGTGCGATTCATTACTTTTTTCCCCTCTCCCTTCTCATTAACGAGTAACGTTGCAATTCAATGAGCCGGTCGAATTTTTTTACAACGAAGATCTCGCGGGAAGAAGAAAAAGTGTTTCCGACAAGTGGTTTTTTTTCTAAATAAAATTCTCTTGAATTGCAGAGGAATCCGGTGTTTACACGGGGAAGCCGCTATTTACATACATACCGGCGACGGAGATGAGACCACTGGGAGGCAGAGTGAGGCTCTTCTGCGAAGCCTACCTTGGCAAAGTTGATTTACCCGACGCCGAGAACTCCATCAGCTGGTCGAAAAGCGACAACAATATGACGCTGCCCGGTCACGGCAGAGTGGCGCAACACAAAGTGTCCCGGTAAGTGACTTCCCCCTCCCCCTGAATAATTTAGCGTTCGCGTTTGTTAAAAAAAAAAAATTTATTTGACTAAAGAGGCGCATTAAAAAATAAGACAAAAATTCGTGGAAAATCTCATGACGCGTGTCGAAACTCTTGTTGGGACAGAGATTGTTTAAAAAACCGCTGTTCATTTCTCTCATCGCGATTTCTTAACTACCCGGCACGCTGCCGCGGGGAGATTTTTCGAATTGAAAGCGGATTTACGGATCAGAAACGTCGATGTTCCGGAGCATCTGAGCGGCGGCGGATATGAAAGACCGCCTGTGAACATCATGTATAAAGCAGCGCGCGAACGTGAACATTTGGCCGGGCTGTTGCGCCATCATTCTTCCGGCTCTCTTCACCCTCGCCTCGTCGTTGCATGCGACGCGCTCTCTCCTCTCTCGGCACCCCGGGGGGCGGAGGAGGAGGAGGAGAGGGGAGGGGGAGCGTGTGTATCGTATCTGTCGTCGCGAGAGCTACTCTATCCCCCCGTAACTCAATTTTCCCGACGATGCATCGTCACGGCGCATCGCTACGGTAAACACGAACGAAAACCACCGACTCGACAACACGCGGGGAGAGAGAGAGAGAGAGAGAGAGAGAGCGCGCGCGCAGAAGCCGCGCTGCAGCATTACAGCGAAATTACTCCCCGGGTCCGGGGGATATATGCAACGCGTGCGCGGACGATTCGCCGAACGCAATTTTATTTCGTCGGATAATTGGATCCTCGGGGCTTGCAGACTCTCTCCGTGGCGTGTCCTCCTTCTCTCTCTCTCTCTCCCTTCTTCCCTCTTCTTCTCCATTCGCCTCGCGATCCTTGTGTCTTGAATTCCCGATTCCTTACGAAGGTTGCTGCCAAAGGAAATGTTCCTCTTCCTCGCGTTTTCTCGGAAAGGAAAACTTGCCAACGCGAAATTTTTAATTTCACGCTTTATCAAACGTGATTCGATTTTTCGACATTTTCGAGCATCGCGCGTTTTGTTTGAAAACAGAGGGAGAAGTAGAAAAGAAAGAAAGATTGGGGGGAGGGGGGTTTGAGGAAACACAAACTGTGCGCGCATACTAATTACAGATTAATTTTCCGAGACAGAGTCTTTTTCTCACCGTGTTTCAAAAGCGGGTGAGTTTTTCGAAGAAAAATTCTACTCGCGCGCCGCGCATTTGACGCGATTATTTGACATTTGTTTTTTAAATTCTTGAGATATTATACACGCGAAAGATGTAAAACAAATAAAGAATCGCATAGAGACGCTTATTTATATTCAACGGGCGACTTTCGAGATCATCATTTCCGAGGAACGCGCGGGAGACAAGACAATAAGAATCCGTCGCCGTTGTAACATCCTGCGGGAAATGTGTATGTGTGTGCGGGGTGTGCACGTTGGAGTGTGGCGTAATGGACTCCCCGAAGAATGCGCGTTCGCGAAACGAGCGCATTCGTCTCTCAAGGCGAGATACCAACCCCGAATTCCCGGAGCGCGAACGAGCCGCGCGTAGCGCGTCTCTTAATTAGTGGTCGGATTCGCTGCTTGTTGTACGTCTCTCACTCGTTCTCGCGAAAGCCGAACGTCGTTGGGTGGTGGTGGTGGTTTACATCGGCATCGGGGGAGATTGAGAGTTAAAGCCCAGTAAAGGACCAAAAAGGGAGCTCGCGCATAAAGAAGGGAGAAATATACATGTATATGTATATTATGAAGGTGGTGAAATTTATTTTAACAATAATCTCTTTTCCCTCCTCTCCCGCGGCGCTTCTCACATCCCGCGCCGTTTAAAAAGTCTTGAAAAAAAAAAAAAATAATAATAAAGCAGGAAATATTCGCGCGCGGAATGGAATTCCGCTATTTTGAACGTTACATCTCGTACGTGCGATGCAATAATAAAATTGTGTATATGCGCGAGCACGAAATATCCGAAGCGTATTAAATGATATGAATAATAATCATAATAATAATTAAAATGCGAAATATTGACTTTGTGTTTCTTTAATGAGAAATTTCAGCATTTGCGTAATTAAAAATGGAAAATGTGGGCGGTTAAATTGCAGTTTAATCTTCAGAAAAATGGTTGATATGAATATAAACAGGGTGACCCCGCGCTTATAGTTCGCAGGAAAATGTAACGCTTTCAAATTCATTTCGCGAAAAGAAAAAAATGAAAAAAAATAAAATAAAAATAAAATAAATAAAAAAACCTAGGGAATTAATATTTAAAACCGGGGGAGAGTAAGGAGGAATTACATAAATAAAATCACCGAGGCGAATTAAAGGATTAAAATTGAATTTACTTATAATTTTCCATTCATTTTTATCATGTGTCCGCGTTTTGCATTATTAAAGTCTCTCTCTCTCTCTCTCTCTCGTATATATATATAAGATCGCGATGTAGCGCCGGTATTTATGTTTAGAATTTTGCGTATATTAAAAATTATATCGCGGCTTTCGCGTTCCGGAATTAATTCCATTGCCGCGACTCGAAATTTCGCGTTCTTGAGAAACTTGTCTGGAATTGATAACTCCCATTGTCTCTCTGCTCCCGAGATAAGGGTGCTCTCGAATTAACTTACAAGTGTGCGAGCGGAAAGCACACATCTGGAAAGCGGAAGGAAGGAAGAATCGCGCCCCGGAAAGGGAGTGAAAACGCCCGCGCGCGCGGGCGTTTCACGGATCGGACCGGGAGAGGACGGGCGCGTGACGCCGCCGAGGAGAATGAGAGAAGAGAGAGCTCGAATTCCGGGGATTCGCACGCGCACAAGAGGTCGGGATTATTAAATTTAATTAACACTCGGCAGTCATGTCGACGACGCAGTTAAAATAAAAGCCGCGCCTAGGAATGCGATAAGAATGTCAACCGACTATTAGCTTATTCACCCGCGCACTGAATTTCCGCACAAATTCTCTTCTTTTCGCCGGTAAACGTGCAAAAAGCTGATTTCGGAGGTTCGCGGCGTAACTTTTCTGCGCAAGAGAGTTCGGAATATATTTGTATTTACTTTTCGCACAATTTATGAATTATTCTCTTGAAACAAAAAACAAAAAAGAAAATATTATACGAAACTTATACGTCCAAGTGCCAATCGTTTTTTTTTTCCGAATAATTCGCCGTAGTAGTCGCGTCGAGTCTCACGTTCGGTGGGTGGTGCCGAAAAGGGTATCGGAATAAAAGACCGGTGTCCGCGGAATAATTCGAAATTCTGGCCCCGTAATCGCGCGTCTGTCGCAGATGCGACGCGTTCCCTATATCGCGTTTCTCACGAAAGCGCGCACACGGCGAATATATACGTCTCGACGGGGAGATTTCGAAATTGTCCCGCAAACCAGTCCTCCAATTAGTGGCTGCGTCCGGTGTCCCAAGCTGTCTCTCTCTCTCTCCTCTCCCGTGTCTCTCTCCGCGCACCCGTGTTGCATATCGAGGCGCAGTGGCGCACAGGTAGGTTATAACGAGGGAACCGGAGAGCCGAAGGCAACATTGTGACGTTTATGACAGCCGAATGGAGCGACACACGCATATGCATGTTGCATGACCGCGCCATATGGAGACAATGTAGCATGATTAAACAGTCACGCGATGCAAACTGCAACTCGCCAGCTTCGACGGCCTGTTCGGCGATATGGGGACGCAGTTAGCTCGCAACCGAAACGACCGGCCGTCCGCTCGGGTCTGTTTGCGGAACGCAAGGAAGTCATGCGTCCTTAAACGCGAAAACGAGCCGCCGCGTCCCCATCACCGAGACAAAAAAAAAAAAAAAAAAATAGATGAAAATGAGAAAATAAATTAGAATAAAAGAAGAGGAAAGAGAGAGAGAGAGAGAAATAAATAGTAATGAGAGAAGGAAAAAAGAGAAAGAGATTTAAATAGATAATTAAATAGCACAATTTATGAGCAATTTTATTTTTAACCTTTTTTTTTTTTGAAGACAGAGCGAGGGATTTGCGTGAATCCCTTCTCGTGGAATTAATTTTCTATGATAGATAGTCTACGGACCGAGTTGGAGGATAGCTGTCTTATTATTCATCGACCTTAAATTCCGGAGCGAAGGAAAATTTCCGCGCAAGTCGACCCTGATTGCTAATTTGTCGCCACCTCCCTCCTCCTTCCCCCCTTTCCGATTTAATCGTGTCGCCGATGTTAAGCGGAGCCGAAAAAGGGAGAGGGAGGAGAAAAGACGTATTTACATTTTCTTCTGGCGCTTACGGCGAATGTGACGTCACAGCTCGCAAGCGATCCGTGAAAAAGGAGGAAGAGAAAGAGATTATTCTCGCGAGATAATGAATCGCTGGTTCTACAGATGATGGAATTGTTTCGCAATTAAAATCCTCTCTCTTCCCGACACAGATTACAGGTGGTTAAAAATACATCGGGATGTTTCGCGCGCGCGCGCGCGTGAAACAACAACGTTTTTTTTAAACATCTTAGAATTTTGCAAATTAAACGCACGAATAAGCAGAACTTGAAAGCGGTAATTTTTGAAGAGAAACTTTTCTTTACACGTCTTCATGGAAAAATTGCAAAAAAAAAAAAGAAAAAAGAGAAAGAGAAGAATTTAAAGACGGGTATAAAGAGAAACTACTCGGGCATTCACGAGGAGGAGTCGGTGCGTCTATTAACATCCTGCAATTGGAAAGTTTCTCGGTTGTATAAGGATGTCACGAAGAGGAATTTGACGAGCGAGTAAGCGAGCGAGCGCGCGCGCGTGTTGAAAGGAACGAAACCCGCAGCTTCTCTCTCTCGTTCGGCGAGCCCGAGCGCGCGCGTATAAGATCGCGCAAAAGGACGAAAGGAAAGTAAATCGCCGAGTTCCCGTCGTTTCAATTGACATCCCGCCAGCCGGTCCGTTCCGCGAAAGCGTTTTCGCTCCGCCGACTCCCGTCTATCGCGCGGGGTCCTCTTTCTCTCTCGGCTCTTGCGCCACGCCTCCCGAGTCTGTCGATTAGCCTTTTTGCGGAGTCCCACCGCGCGGCGGCGCATTATACACATAATAACAGCGGGACAAACTCGCGGGCCAGGTGAGGCCGTCTCGATTGAGAAACAGACTCGGGAGAGATGAGAGAGAGAGAGAGAAAGAGGGAACAGATGATGATACGGATGATTTCGCGTCGCGGGGGGAGACAGGCACGAGCTCCGTCGGCAGGCCCGGAGCTCGCAATCACCGGGTCTCTGTCTTTACGACGTGTGTTTCTCGTGTGTGCAAAATTCTCAGACTTTTTAATTTCTTTACTTGAGGGGAGGAAGAAACACCATTCGATTCGTTCTAAAATCAATCTTTTTCGTTTTTTTTTTTTATCAGATTCTTCATTCGCGTTAAAATCAATTTTGATTTAAGGGGGAAAAAAAGGATAAAGTGTTGATACTTCGCGGATGGTTGAAGTTCGGGTTTTCGGTGAGATCAGCCAAGTACTCTTTTCCTCCCCCCTCCCATCCTCTATTAATAATGCATCGAGCGACATCAACAAGTATTTTGCACTCTTTAACACTCTCCTCCAACATTCCCCTTGAGTAATCCACTCCTGCGGCAACATTGAACGACGTTCGTCGACGACGACGACGAGACCGATGAAGGCGGACGAAGCTCGCCGCGCGAGGCAAGAAACTCTCCGCGCGGGTATCTTCTTCTCTGTTTCTGCGGTCTCTCCACTCGAGGTCCGTCATTACTCTAATGATACCCCCGTGTCCCTCGTGCTCTTCTCTTCCCGCCTCCCCCCCTGGTTTTTTTTTTCGATCGTTCCTTTTTCGTGTGCCGGGGAGAGATCAACCGCGCCGGATGGCGTGCCGCCATTTTTAAGTGGCTCGCGTCGTCCGGTGAGGTTGGGTTTACCTTCACCACCACCACCACCACAAGGGTTACCCGCGTAATGGCGATCGGTATGTTTGCGGACGACTCATTCTCTCTCTCTCTCTCTCTCTCTCTCTTTCTCTCTCTCCGTCTTTTTCACGGAGATGGAAAAAGAGACTTTTCGAGAGATGCGAAGGTACGATGAGAGGATGCTGAAAGGATAATGTAGTCAGCTCATTAAGTAGTCAGTTCAATGAATCCGTCAAGATGATGCTGTGTGATTCTTTCGGCAATCGGCAATCCTCCGTGAAGTTAAATGAGATTTTACACACACAAAGAGAGAGAGAGAGGGAGGGAGGGAGAGATATGGCTTGTGATTGCAATCGCTTGCCTATTTGCGTCTGAATGAGACGCGAAAATCAACGGGGGTTAATTTCAACGAACGCGAAATTTATATATTATTACGCTCGAACTGGAAGTAAATTTAAATTTTGCAACGAGAATGAACAGATTTTATTTCTCTCGCCAAACACTTGTAGAACGCGCCGCGCCGCCGCGACCGAAACTAAAATAAAATTCTGCTTTCTTCTAAGAGGAAAATAAAGATAATGAAATAACGATAATGTAAATATATTGTACGTGCGACACGAATTTAAAAGTAAAAGTTTTTCTATATATTTTCTTGCAACGTTTCAAGAATAACTCGGAATTGTTTTTTCTCGTCGTAAAATAGACATATCTGACACGTCATCCTTGCGAGGAGAGAATTTTTCGACTTTCTGAAATCTTTTTGCGAAATCACAACCAATGTGAATTCAAAATGGTCTTTCAACTCAGTTCGCCTCGATTACGTAATTCTTCAGCGGCGGTTGGAAAACTGCTGACGCACTTCCCCAGCGCTGTTCTTCATGCTTGTGCGGAAAGAAGGGAGAGGGAGAGAGAGAGAGAGAGAGGTGTGAAGCGGTGAAAAGTCCGAGGAATGGCATAGAGCGCGACATCGATCTCTCGAAAGGTCGGAAGGGCAGTCGTATGTGTTCACGTCGGCGAAAGCGCCACATAATGAAACCTTATAAGCGTAAGTGCCGTCGGCATTCGCGAGATGTGGCGTTTGAAAAATTTCGCCGAATCGTCGTCGCGGAGGTACGTCGAGTGAATATATACGGGGTGTCTCGGATCTGTATAAAGTGAATTTTCTATGACGATCGTTTCTGAGAATTCGAAAATTCTCAAATAACTTGAAATTATTATTTGAACGGAAATTTTTGAAATAAATTTTCGAACACACAAACAGAAGAGATAACTTTCCCGTATGATATTTTTTGTTAAATTAAAACTTCAAATTTAGCCGCGATAACATAAGAGCTTGTTATTTTTTCATTTGCAAATATATCAACGGAATGAATTATAATTACTGAAAATTTTTTTTGTTAATTTTGCTTTTATTTCGCGTTTATTTTACGAAAAAGCCGACGATTTCCGAGTCACTTTGTACATGGGGGGAAGTGGAGGTCGAGATATTCGCCAGTTAAGCTCGTCGGAAAGGTTTGAAAAATTCGACAAACCCGGAGAGTCTTTGTCCAGGGAAAATTTTTGGCGAAAAATGCGGAAAATCTGGAAACGCCCATTGAACAGAAGTTTGCTTTTGTTTCGCAAAAAAGCTTTATGTTTTTTGCACGTATAACAAACTGCTCCGGTGTGTACGTGGCAATTTTGTGGCAGTTGTGAAACGCGCGTGTGCTGTATTTACAATAATGTTATTTATAAAATTGACTGAAAATACTTGCCTATATCTTTTTGTTATTCGCATTATTTTATTTAATAGATACAATGGCGGGAATTAAAATATTAAGCGACGCACATGTGTGCGCATCTCGCGATACGTGTACAGTAGTACATACAAGTACACGGTAATATTTTCTGCGTGTTATTTTTCAATACGCAGTTTTGCGACTGTTACATAGTTGATTTTTATTCTGTTTATAATATTCTTAACCTGAACTTTTTTTTCCGTTTTTAAATTTTTATTCAACGAAATATAATAGAAACGTACTTTTAAAGAAAGCTCTTTAGCTCTTTGAATAAAATTAAAAGGAAATTTAGATAAATAGAAAGCTTATCTATATTTTGTTTTTTTTTTTCACAAAAGAAGAGATTTTATTTCCGAGGAAATTTTTTTAAGAGCGTAGGAGTTAAAAAAGGAAAATGATGTCGCGTGTCTACATTGATTTCCATATTACATACGTACTCTGAAATTAAATCGTTCTCTGTACGCCAACGCCACGTATATATATGTTTGTCAAATCCAAGCGATATTTTCGGACGAACAAACAGCGATAGAAAAAAACGTTTGCTTTCGCATTTTTCGAAAACGATACGTGATTGTTAATCATTTATCGGATAACTTTTCTAATCTTAGTAAATCAAAAGTCAAACAAAATAGCGTGTAAAAATATAAAATATTTTGAACGAGTTTGAAAAAAAAAAAAAAAAAAAAAAAGTTCTCTATTTTTGTCATGTTTTTAAGTAAATCCGAACGATTATCGGAAAATGTTCTCTTTCGCGTCGCGTTGGCAAACGCGGTAAACCCAATTCGCATAAATTGATATTAATCATGTCGTGGGCTGTTGGGCAATGAGCCACCAGCGGAATATCGATGGCGTTTCGATATAACAAGATTCCACGCAACATCCCCCCATCCGGGATGCGAGGAGAGGTGGTTTCTGTTTCGTCGACGTTCGTGCGGCGTGTTGTTAATCTCGCCATTGTTTAATTTATTGAATTAGCCGGGCGTCACACCGCGGAAATTTATGCATCTTCTCCGCAGAACGGGGATCCACGGTTCCCGAGGGAATTTTTTTTCCCCGGTCTTCCTTGTTATGCCGTGAAATTATCTCGGTCGCGACGCTAAGTGAATTTTTTTAGAAAAAAAGAAACGGACGAAATATTTTAACGAATTAAGGGAAGAGACCTGGAAATATGTACGTAATATATTACGCGCGGTATGTATAACAAAAAAAAAACTCGTTTGTCAAGTTTGCATTTGTTTTACGTGGTTTGATCTCATAGATATTAATTTTTTTATTAATATATTTTATTAAAAAACAAATGTGCAAATTGTGCTTTTACATTGCGCGCGCAACGTTGTATAAAGCTGTTGTTTTTTTTTTTTTTTATCAGTCTCGTTGAATTTATTTCAGTTTTTTATTCAACTAAAAAAGATAGACATTTTATACACTCCTCTGAGAATATTTTTTGATTTTTTATTTCCGTCGTTATTCTCTCTTTTTTTTTCTCTCTCTCTCTCTCTCTCCCTCTAATGGTACAGGGGGACGCGCGCGCGTACTGTTCGATAACAAAATTATAAACACGATAATTACTGATAAGTGCTTTTGTCAGAATTTTATCGGAAGGAATGCACTTGTGTGCCAGAGCGACGAAATCGCGTTTCATGGATGAACGGTCGTCCTTTTCGCGGCTCGGCAAGCAACACTTCTGCAATGCTGCTCCCTCGTCAATAACGATAAACCTCTCCCTCGGAAACCGGGAGAGAGAGAGAGAGAGAGCGCCTAGAAATTGCAAAACCCGGTCGCTCGCGATTATCCTTGCAAGATAAATCGAGAGCGATCGGCGAAAATCGACAGCCGGAGTATTTTAAATTTCTGATAAAAAACAAACAAACGTTGCTCAGTCGCTGAAAACTGCGCTATTTGTTTTTCCTTCAACAGATAATTCGTTTCGTCGCTTTCGTCCGATTTTTTTTTGAACGCTCTTTTTCGCGCGCAGTGTGCGCGAATATTGTTTTTTTAATATTCAGATATAAATATATAAATATAAACAATTTACTCGGCACTCTCATCTCTCGCAAGAGAGCGTTTCAACGCGAAGTTTCCTCGGATGAGAGGAACCCCCCGCTTCGTGGAAGCAGGTAGCGCCGTACGTCTTGTTAAGACACCCCGTACAAATTTCGGTCATAAAGCCCTCCCGCTCGTCTACTACTAACCTGGTATTGGGTAGTTGGTAGGAGTCGCACGTAATATCGATAACTCATCACCGAGCGATCGGTTAAGAACGTTCCCTCCCCCCCTCTCGCAGTAGTAATATGCACTCCCTACCCGAGAAATGATTAATGGCGTGAGTTTATGGGCCTCGCGCCCGGGATATCGCTACACACACACAGATCTCTCTCCCTCCCTCTCTCCCTCACGAAATTTGTAGTTACTGCCAAACTTGTCCTGCCTACTCTTCATCACACGCAACCGCCGGAATGATCTTTATTTATCAAGGGAAAGGTCTCGATCGCGCGCGGCCGCCCGCCGACGAAAAGACAGATTCGACAGGTGTGCTCCGGATCCGGGGGAGACCGAATAGATTTTCATGGAATTTTAACGAACGTATTACATACGCGAGGGTATACATACATGTGTGATATGTATACATGAGTGCGATTTAATTTACATCAGTCAGACCGGCCCATTGGTGTTACGCGGTCTGAGGGTTGCGAACGAAGAGAGAGAGAGAGAGAAAGTTCGAATCCGCTCGTATCACCTTGGGGTTTTTTTCCGGGCCGGTTCCTTTCAGTCGGTTGAGTGTAACGAACTGAATCATTTTTCAAAAATTAATTCGAGTGTAATCTCGATATAATTCGGCACAAAAATCAAATAAATTGTTCCAGAAAATATATTGAAGAGAGATAATGTTCTTTTTTTTTTATTATTATTATTATTTTTTACGTATCACTTGTGATGTGAGCGAATTTTTGATTTACAACAGTCAATCGTATATTCTGAAGTAATTAACGCGTATTAAGTAGTAATTATTTTATAATTACTTTCGGGGATGTTTTGTTTGAAATGAATATATTCGCGTATCTGGATTGAATTGAAAACGGGGAAGGGGAGGGGGAGATAAAAAAACAAAACCATTCGGGCCGCGTTTTAAAGCGTTGAAATAACAATAATGGAGAGCGAATTTATCACCGACCGATGCAGAGAGAGAGAGAGAGGGAGAAATTCATGCGTGTTATTGATAAGTCATACATTATACGTTTTCCATGACACTCCATACGGCGCGCGCGCGCGCGCGAGATTGATACGTTAAATGGGCCGTAATCCTGCAAGAAAGACATGAATAATAATGCGACACTGAATTATTTGTCCGGGCAATACGTGACACACGATGACATCCGTAATCACCGGTTGATTGGTAGCCGCCGTTTGATAACGAGAGCAGAATAATTGCCCGGGAACAATTATCAGCGGGCGCGCACGCCCGCGCCCGCGCGCGCTGTTTAATCACCAAGGTCGGATATCGTTTGCCTCGAGATGAGGACCGAACTTAACCTAGTTTTCAATGCGAAATAAACTTGCAATTAGTGAATTTTAATATCGGAATATTGCGACCCGATGTATTTTTTTTTATTGCGTTTATAAAACATAACAAATTCAATTAATTTACACGGTAAAAGAGTTTATTCGTTTATAACAAATTCAATTAATTTACACGGAAATATATTGTGCAACGTACAATGTCTCATTGCGCGCGCGCACACACGATATCTTCGCAGAAATTATATTACACAATAGTCTCTGAAGACTTGAAGAGAGGGAGGACGGGAGAGAGAGAGAGAGACACACACAACACACACGCGCGAACTAGTTCGCGCGCGTTTCCCACGAAGTTGCGAGAGATATAATCGCGTATAGAGAGTGTAATCGCGAACAATTCGTCCGGTTTGCGTCGCAGCGCGCGTCGTCGGGGAAATAATCCGCATTCCGATTTGCATTCGAATGCAATCTGCGTTAATAGAGCCACGTCGCGCTCTCACGTTGGAGGGAGAGGGGGAGGAGAAGAGGGAAGATCGAGAGAGAGAGAGGGAGTAATTCATCTCTATCTGCGGTCCGCTACGTAAGACAAGATTTATGGGAGCGAGTGGCCGTCGATTCCCGCCGTATCTACTCGCGGCAGGTCGAGACCGGTAATTCGGTCTATCGCCGGACCGTCGTCTCTCCTGAGCTTTGAGAAAACCGAGCAGAACTCGGAGATATCCCTTCTTCCTCGGCGTAGGCGGGAGGAGGGCGGGAAGAGATAGATTGATGGAATAAAGTTTATTTATTCCGAAATCGATGGAGAGAAAACACACACGCGAGGCGAACGATGTAAAAAGCGAGCTTGGACTTGGGTGTGTGTGTGTGTGTGTGTGTATAAACGACGACGACGGAGACGGAGACGGAGATTATTGCGAGAAATAAAGAGCTTATTTCTCCAAGCCGAAGCTTATTTTTCCACCATGAAAATGGAGATTACATGTTATAAAGCGCCGCGGAAAGCTTTGTAACGCGTAATCTTCATCTTTTTAAAAACTTGCGGTTTTAAGACGCGCGGTTGAAAAATAAACTACCACCACCATTACTTTGTGAATCTCTCTTAGTAAGATTAATAAATAATATTAAAAAAAAAAAAAAAATGACAAGCAAAAACGGCAGTGATGTGATACGGCAATAATTGTTAACGGCGACAGCTTGGAGCGAAATACAATATCGCGTATACTCGCCTGATGCTTTGAAGATGTGGAGTTTGTTTCGTTTCCCGAGAGTTTTTCACATCGTATCTTTTCGCGATAAATAAAATATTTGGCGGGGCGCGTCTATTTTTGTTTCTGGAAACGTGCAATCAATTAAGATGTTGAAGCTCCCTCGCTGAAGAACAAAAAAAAAAAGAGGAAAGGGAGCAAGAGAGAGAGAGAGAGACAATAGCCCGCGCGCGCGGTTGTCGAGGTTTAATTAAAACTCTGTCAACGCGCGCAACATCGAACTCGACAATGGGCTTAATGCCGATTCTCCGGTGAAATAAAAAAACCGGAAAAGAGGACACAGCAAAATGCAGCTCTCGCGCGAAAACGACGAAAACACCACGACCTCTCCCTCCTTGGTAAGTAGCGAAAAAAAAAAAAAAAAAAAAAAAAAAAAGTCATATCGAAAACTTTGCGCGAAAGCATCGTTTTGAGAAATAGAATTTTCACGCAATCTTCTGTATGCAGATTACTAACTCCGTTAGAGGTTTAAACAAAAAACAAAATTACTCCGTTTAAACAAAAATTCTTTTTACTCTAAAGTTAAAAAAAAAAAAAATTCTAATTTTTTTCGCGCAATTTTATTTGTTTATATGTTTCTAAACGCAGACGCTTGACAAACGAAGTTTTATATCTCAAATTCTCGATTCTCTGTATGTAAATCTAAAACCTGCTATTTTCCATATATTGACGGCATTTTTTCCCGACGTTCGCTTTTTCTCCGAAATTCGTTTCGTATCATCGCTATTCCCACCCCCTCATCCCTCTCTTCCTGCGTCAATTCTTTCCCATTCTCCGCTCGTAGATTACGCTCGTCGTACGAAACTATTTTTCTCTTCAATAGGACGAGATTATCGATTGCTCGAAGCGAAAGCACCGCGTAATCCGTCCTCCGGGGAAAGGGGGAAAAAAACGCTGCTCGCAAGCAGCGAGATTCGACGCGTTAATGGTCGGGAAGAGAGTCGGGAAAAGGACCGAGAGAGAGAAAGCAGCGAAAGGGACA
Source organism: Pseudomyrmex pallidus (assembly GCA_014825455.1). Classification (NCBI taxonomy): domain Eukaryota; kingdom Metazoa; phylum Arthropoda; class Insecta; order Hymenoptera; family Formicidae; genus Pseudomyrmex; species Pseudomyrmex pallidus. The sequence goes on along the minus strand of QVNV01022763.1, from coordinate 3,842 downwards.
AAACGCGCGGGAGAGCGACGAAAAACCAGAAAGAGAGAGAGAGAGAGAGGAATTAACGCGCTTCGCCCAATTCGGAAAAGAAAAACACAATCGAAACGGCGCGATTTCTGGCACGTGGTGAAAAAAATTGGCCGGACAAGCGAAGACCGAAAAGAATCACGGCGGGGTGTGATTTAATTACTGTCTGTGAAAAGAGAGTCATCTAGTTTTTTTTTTAAATATATAAAATTGTTATATTCGAGAATTAAAAAATCTGACTAAAACTGGCGCACTGTTTTCACGAGATAATTAATATCATAATCGAAAAGAAGCAAAAGAATGAAGAATTACAAAAGAATTTTTAAAACCTGGGGAATATCTGGATCGTCATCAGTAACGTCGAACTCGACAATGGCTCGATGCAGATTCTCGGTGAAAAAAAAAACCGAAAAAGAGGACACAGCAGAATTAGCTCGCGCGAAACACCTTCTTTGTAACTAGGGATATACAATGGGATCGACATTGTACATCATCGGTGCTTTCAAAGACCGACTTATCGAAGTCTTATTTTTCCTCTCGCGCCGCACGCACAAATGAGGACGCGATTTTTTTCGCTCGAAACGTCGCTTTTCGAAATTCGGCTCCTTCGAACGCATTATCGCTAATTCCCCTCGTTTTCGGATTCGCGCTCGGGCAAAATCCGCGCCGGATCTCATCCGAGCTTAAATAAAACACGTCGCGCGCTAAATCCGCCGACAAGGCTCGACGGAGGGGGAAGGGGGGGGGACATCTCTCGCCAATTCGGCTCGATCCCGTGCTCACTGTTCGCTAATAGCCGACCGGTTTACGCGCGATTAGCTCGATTAAATTAGCGGCGCGTGCTCTCTCTCCTGGTTTTGGATGTCAAGTTTACGGGTTTTAAACGCGGCTATTAATTCCGAAATATCATCGCGTGCATTGAAGGGTTGATGGAGGGCGGGAGGAGGGAGAAGGTAGGAGAGAGAGAGAGAGAGAGACACACCACCGTATTCTCGCGCGTGAATAATTGCGCCCTCGCGGACACACTAATCTGTCACGCGACACGTCGCGCTCGTTCGTTCTATGAGCAATTTACTACCACGCGCTTGCCGCGAATCACACGTGCTTCTCACGTGACGGGATTTGATACATGCGTTTTTTTTTTTACATACACAGAGAGAGTCTGTGTTGTGTTTTATAGAATTTATTATATTTTGTACGTATTATTTGCACGGCACGTAGATTCTTGCTTGTAGATTATTCACCACTCGGCTCTCTCTCTCTCTCTCTCTTTTGTTACAATCACAATTTTATTAAATATGCGATTACAGGAAGATATGAAAAAAAAAAATCGCGCAGTATACTTCGGTTTATACGAGCGATATTCAATGAATCGAGAGCACATTTCGTAAAATGCGAGTCAATAAGAGCGCCACGATGGAAAAATTATATGGGGGGATGAGTTGCGCTAAAATTGGATCTGAATCGAACTCAATTTCACACACACACCGAGAAATAGAAGGGAACAGAAATGTGTGAGTGTGCGCGCGCGCAAGTTTCTAAAGTAAAAATGTCATTTCTAAATGCTATTGCGCACGCTTTTATATATATCGAGCAATAATTGCAACAATTGCATCGGCAATTGTCTGTTAATTGCGGCGAACTGATCTCTAATAGAGAACCGCGCGCACAAATGCAACAATAGTGCAGCCGTAGTGATTGTGTGCGTATGTATGAAAGATTATTATTGTTACACACACGCACACACACACTGCACAATGCATCAAATAATTATTGTGACATTATTTTATTTGCATAGTAAATGACATATTATATAATTATTTGTGATGTTTAATTAACATTTAGAGTAATTCTATGTTTATTGCCTGATTTGTAATAAATACGTCATACATAATTACGTTTGTATATTTACATTTTGTAAAGAAATTGGTAAAACACACACACACACATCATTTAAATGCACGCAAAAACTTTTTATTTTTTCATACACAGCGCTCTCGGTATTTATACAATTGAAATTTCTTTAGGGGGCGCGAAACAAAGTTACATCACTCGAAAACGTTGCTTCGATGTGTTTTTTTTTTCGGTTACTCGACGTTTCGATCTGATCGATCGATTAGCGAAGTTCGTGGATTGACGATGGTTCGCGCGCCCGGGACAGGCCGTGACGTTCGACGTATGTGCCTATCAATTGAAATAGTTTTAATCAACTTAACGGCCTGGAATTTATAGAGCGTTCGTAGAAACGAGTGGCTCGCTCGATGATGCTCGCGGCACTTTAATCGAATAAAAAGCCGCCGTAATACCTGGAACGGATAACCAATAAAGCTCTCGAACATTCCGAATTACACCCAACGATCGCGTTGTATCATTTCGCGTTTCCGATACGAAATTGAAAGCAGCACTTTCGGTCCCCACACACAAACCTCTCTCCGTGAGAACACACACTCGTGATTTTCTTTTTCGCGCGCGCGATCGCGGTTACAATATTCCCGGGCCTTTAATTCACATCGTTTCGGGCGACTCGGTAACGAAACCGCTCGCTCTCGTATATACAACACCGATCCGGGTGAGGGAGGGGGGAGGGAGAGGGAAAGGGTTCTAGGATTCTTGCCAAGTTGCAGTTGCACCGGAGACGGGAAGTGCAACACGAGCTTATCGACTGTACCACGCCGTGGAAATCGCGGACAACACGATTTATTTCGGCGGCGCAGCTGTTAAATTGCGAGACACGGAGGAGAAAGCGGTTGCCGGTCGATGTACGAACTGTGCACGATTCTCATAAATGTCAGCGTATAAACATCAAACTCGAATGTGTGCGCTTCGATCCGTTAAATACCAATGTGTACGGACTCTCTCTCTCTCGAGAAGTTGCTCGAGTCTCGTTCGCGATCGGGTCGAAATAAATTTTTTTTCATCGATCAAACTGACACTGCGATCAGAAAGAAAAAGCTATATATTTTAATCTTTTTCCAGACGAAGCGTAGCGACAAAGTTACAAATTTAATATTTTGCAAGAAAACTCTGGGCGTTATGAAGTTTATTAAACACACACCAAAGTAAGAAACGTTCGGTATCGTTCACTTTATTATTATATTTCTGTCTTCCTTCCGCGAGTTTGCGCCATCTCGAAACTCGCGGAATTTATTTATTTGCGTTCGTGTTTTTGCTCTTTTGTTGCGCCCCAGTACGCGAGAGCCGGTATAGGCGAAGGGAGGAAGCGTTGTACGAACGAACGAGCGCGAAAGGGCCCCGCGCGAATGAATGAAATTATGCGGCGGGAATTAATTGCGCGGGTAAGTCGTGCCGAGTCGTGCGAGTTGCGTCGGTCGGCAGCCCGTAATTAAATTAGCATGGTGAAACGTTCCGTGAGTTAAATGATTGTGTAACGGGACGCGCGCGCGGACTCGCTCTTTCGTGGCTCGCCGCACCGAGAACGCCGAATGAAACGCGCGCGCGCTCCGGATCCTCTTCCTCTTTTTTTATTTTCCTCTTTCCTTTCGGTCCGCCCGACAGCCGCTGGGAAAAAAGGAAGAAAAAAAGAAAAAACAGAAACGTGCACTACACGAGGTGAAATACACATGTGCGCGCACGCTTTCACCCTCTCGACGCACAACTCCCCCGGATTACAAAACGCGCGGATCCCCGAAATGTGCAATAATGCCGCTTTTTCGTATATATATCGCGTAACATATCCACGGCGGCGATCCGCGGCGGGGATTTCAATCGTTCGTGTGTGATAAAAGTTTTTATTAAATTTCATGTCGAGCAACGTGTGCGGTTGTGATCCCGCGGTGGAGCTTCTATCGCGAAAAATAATTGGA